>SNQJ01S0175672.1:0-20068 GCA_010110895.2 Picea sitchensis | reverse complement strand
ATTTGCAAATGTGATCTTGGCTGAGGCTTCAGTTGGCTTAATCTCATCAGGAATCTTGTTATACATTTTGTTGAACCTCTTGGTGAAATCTGATACAAACTCCCCACTCTTCCTTCTTAAAGCCCCAAACTCAGTTATGTAATACAAATAGTCTCTCCTATCCCCCCATTGTTTTAGAAAATCCTCATCCAATGCCTCAATACCTGTAATATAAGTCGGGGTTAGGCCACATAACCACTTCCTTACCTCTCCATCTAGACTCTGCACAAACAACCTCATCCATACATCTGCATGTTAAATTTTAAATTTGTCCACAAAACTATAAAATGCCACCAAATGTTCCTCAATAGTTACTTCCCCCTCACCATTGTACCTTGGTAGATACTTCATGTAGTCACCTGTGGGGAAGGCATTTAAATTCTGGGGCAGCACCAAAGGTGCATACCTGGTTGTAATGATGGATTCCATCCTATTGAGAGCCATGTTTGGGACAATTGGACTCTAAGATGAGGAGGAGTTGTGGGTGTGGTTCATGGAGGAGATGATGAAGCAAAATTTGCGACAGAGGATGTCTGAGGACTAATGACAAGGGGGTTTTGAAAAATGACAACCTCATGATGCTTATGGTTGTGGACACAGGCAAATTTTCCAGCAGTGGCCTTGCCTTTCGTTGGCAAGGGGTATCTCTGAGCAATGGTAGTCTTCCTTAATTGTCTCTTTGAATCAGGGTTGGTTGTGTCACTATTAATATCAAGTTTTACTTTGAGATTTTTAGTAGGCTTGGGATTTTATTTCCTGGATCCTTTCCTGGGAGCCAAACTTCCTTAATAGGTTTGCATTCAGTGGAGTCATCCGGTGAAAGATGGCAGTCACCTTTGTGCCTAATCTTTGTTCACCATCAAAGATCAGATATGATCGTTGTCATTTTCCCAGGGAAAGATAATTCATTACTCCATTCCCCGACAACGACGCCAGAAGATGTTGGTCCTAAAGTTTGCACCTGACTACTAAAGGGTAGAGCCAGGCCACCTCAAGTTTTGGAATGCTTTGTTTTTTGATAAGTTAGGTTTGTTGGTCAGATAATGGGTAGGTTTTCAAGGGTAGAAACCTAGTTGGACTTTCCAAACAATATGATTGCAGGTTCCCCTTAGCTAATGGTATGCATTTTGATGAACATGTAAGGATATGAAAAGATAAATAAAGGAAACACAACAAACAAATACACTGAGTTACCTTCTGTGTGAAATTTTAGACTTAAAATAATATTTCAAGACCTAAAACACATATCCAAATACAAATGATCCAACAGGTTGCAATATAACTGACCCCTTTACTAAAGAAATAGTTGATTAACACGTTGCATAACAGTAAAAAGATTAGTTAAAACAATAGCTGAAAGGAAACATGAAATGCACATTGCACACATTCCAAATTTGCATCCAATATAAGATTAAGAACACGTAAATACTTGAGAAAGAGAACACAAACTGTCATCAAGATATATATTCACCAGGTAGAGAGTTTTACAATCATAAGTTTCAGGTCCAACCAAATTATGATGCTTGAATCTTTCAGGTCCAACCAAATATATTGACTTTGATCTCTAGTTTGGTGTCATCTAAAAGTTGCTTGGAGAGTGGCCCTGTATTTGGGGAAATGCCATCAGAGTCCTGCTCGGGATCTGGGCCAAGGTCCCCTGCATTTTGTTGTAAACCTGAATCTGCAGGATATTCTGTCTTGACAGTTGTAAATTGTATCCTTGAAGTTTCACCCTTACTGAATTTCAACTTCTATTTATCCCTAGTCATTTTCTTCAATGTATGGACTGCCATCTCTTCCATGTTAGGAAATCCAAAGTTATCTTCATCTTCAATTATAATTAGTTGGGGGTCTTTCAAGGATGGGTTAAAAAGTGCCTTAGAATTCAGTCTTAACTGATTTGTAATCCTAGTTTTTCTATTGGGCTTACTCGTCATTCCAGGGCCTTGGTTCCCTTTCCTTTTTTTGTTCTGCTTAGCTTCAGGGGACTCCTTAACCAAGGTTTCCATAGGGACAAATTCTGCATTAAAAATTTCGGGACTGTGTTGTTTAGTTTTCATTTGTCGCCTCATTTTTGTCTTGGGAATCTTACCCTGCTACATGGTGGGAGTCACAAGCTCATCTTCAGAGTGGGTGGGTGACAATGGGCCATGTGGGGCATCCTGTGCCTCTCGTTGCTTGCTACAAACTTTGCTACCTTCATTTCCTCTTCGTTTTGCAGTGGATGATCTCAACTGCATTCAAGGGGTTTCCTCCTTCACTAGGGTGGTTGATTTGTTTCCTCTGGATTGAGTACCCTTTTTTTTGGAGGCAGTTGTCTTGTTTGTTGTTTGTTGGGTAGCCTTTGATTAGCCACTAGGTGTAGGGGAAAACCTCCCTTCTGGATTATCTTCATCCTTCTCTTCTTTAGACTATGGATCATGTTATTGTTCATGTTCATACAAACCTACAGATTGTAAAAATTAGTCCCAGGGGATCTCAATTTCACCCAAAGCTAAGAGGACCATAATTTTTATCAAACCCTGGTGATATAAGCTCCTATGGGCAGACTCAAGGTGGCTCTAAACCCTTCTCACAATTTTAGTTAAACTCTTGAGTAAATAAAAGGCAGGTTTAATTCCTTATCCCCGCTCAGGTGCATGAGAAGCGAAGGTAGTAACAATGCACAATTGAAAATCGACCCCCTGTGATGTACCTCTGGATTGTTGTGAGGGTACCCTTCCATTCCTCCTTTATCCATGTGATGGGAATACCTTGGTTCCAGTCAGGGTTTTGGTGCTTTGACACCAATAATTTATTGCAAAGTTCTTTGGGTAATTTACCTTTCTTAAACCATCTTTCCCCGCAGACCTAGAGAGCATAGGTTTCCCTGATGAAATGCTTTGTAATGTGGATACATGTGTCCCTGAGTTAGGTCTGGAACACGTCAAAAGTTTGTGCAAATAATAGGGCCACACCAGTGTGGTGTCCCTGGAAAGTGCAAATAAAGTCGTACCATTCTGCCTTGACAAATACATCCCTGATTTCTAGAACAACTTCGAACAACTCGAGCCCCTATGGCTCTGTTCTGTTTAACTGCCAATGGTCTCGGGGAGACACCATTTTTGTGTTGACCACCTCTTCTACAAGCAACGAGCTGAATGTGAATGATAATCTAATATAATTCAACACTTGTAGTTATAGTTACCCGTAAACCTGTGATGATGAGAACTAGAGGTGCAACTTCCACGATCTTAACACAAATTATGCTATGATGAGCTCTGGAGGTAACCTTTCATGAACTTGAATTCCCATGAACATGTAGGCATCAACACAACATTTTTCAAACATTTAAAATTTTTATGAATGTTTAAAATAATAAAATAGCGCGCTTTCCGACTATTTGCAAGAATAGGCTTGTTCTTGCAATCAATGCTTTTCTACATCAAAAAGGCTTGGTCAACCTACTATAAGCCCTCTATTGATAAATTCAAGATGATATGTGTTATTAACTAAAATCAGAACATGCATTAACCCTCTAAGAAAGCAAGAAAATGATGCAAATTCAATAGAAGGGTGAGAACAACTCAAACTTACTCATTATACCATGGAAAAGAAACTGAACAAAAAATGAGGATTACAAATGTACATGCTAATGGAAGGAAAGGGGGAGGTGCAGACCTAGGTTTTAACAACCACAGAGATGGAATAAATCATGTTTGAAACATGAGCTAACCCTGATATTATTCTTGGAAAAGTACAAAGACAAATAGATAATTTGGCTATCTCTAATCAAGGGGCATCAAGCTCAAAGAAGAATGAGGATAAAAAAAACCACCATCTCGGAGGTCAAGGAGTCAGAGGAGGTTTACCAAATGTAAAAATTGACCCCATTGCAGCACAAGAGGCAAAGTAGAAGATGGAGATTGCACAAATGAAAAAAAATATCAGGTAAATGCAGAATGAAATGACTAGATTGAGAAGAAATGAAAATTTCATGCCTGATTCAAGGATGCCAGTTACAAAACAAAGAAGAAAATTTTCTCAAGAACAAAGGAAAATAATTGAGAATACCAATGATCAACAGAGACAGAGAATCCCAAGCTAACCTAATCCCAATGAAGTAATACTTGAAGACGCTTATGATGAACAAATTATTGAGCAAGAGGTCGAGTATATTCAAGAAGAAATTCTTGAATCTGTAGAGATGGATGGATGCGAGACATCCATGTACATATTTGAAGAAAATGAAGAAAATAATGTCTCACAAGACAATGTTGTCCAAACATGGGCACAATCAAATAAATACAAACCAAAGGAAAATATAGAAAAAGAAAAACAAAAAGAAAAAGAAAAAGAAAAAGAGAAGAATAAATCAAGTGAGCAACAAAGAATTGTAAATACTCCTCAGATGATGTATAATGTGGTTGATAATCTTAGTAAATTGAGAATCACTCTACCCTTAACGGAAGTGGTGAAAATTCCGCAGCAGAGAGAAAATATTCTCAAACTTTTAGATGAACTAGGTAGAAGAATGGAAGTTGTTATTGCAAATCCAAGGCAGAATCAAACCATGTTAGCTGTTAAGTTGAAAGGCAAAGTTTTGTCCTTTTATATCTCGATTGTAAATTATGATGTTGTGCTTCACAATTGTTTGATAGATTCTAGCGACGAATAATTCCATGCCCCTAGCAGTAATGGAAGCACTTGGTATGAGTTGTACCAAATATTATGAAACAGGCAAAAGTATTTATGCAATCGATTTTAGAAAGGTACCAACATATGGAGAGATCAAGGATTTTTATGCTTGGATTATTGTTTCTCTGCATATTATCACCGTTTTCACTATCATAGTGGTTGATCTTCCCCCATCGTATGCAGTAGTCCTTGGAAGAGATTGGTATTCAATGATTGGTGGTTACATAATGAATGACAGTAGTTGCATGATGCTGCCAAACAAAGATGGGACAATGCTGAAAGTTCCCCGTGAGCTCAGAAAACCATTTTCATTTAAAAACAAAGATAATGAAATGATGCAATATTATATAGACGCAGGTGTTGGAAATTATGCTATACTTGATTTGGAGCAATTAAAAAGTTTGAAACAAGAAGATAATTCTTTTATTGGATACTGGAGAATGTCAATTGATGGCGCATGCTCAATCTCAGGGAGTGGGGTTGGAATTGTACTTAAAAGTCCCGATAAATTCATATATCCACATGCTATCATATTGGAATTTCCATGTACCAACAATGAAGCATAGTATGAAGCATTAATTCAAGGAATGATTCTAGCATTGGATATGAACATTGAACACTTGATTATAACCGACGACTCTGAATTGGTTATAAATCAAGTCATTCAAAGATATAAGATCAAGAAAGAAAAACTCAAGTTGTATGTCAAAAGAGTAAATGAATTGATGGGGGCTTTCTGTTCATTTAATATATCTTTTGTCCCCAGAGAGAAAAATGAAAAGGCATATTCATTGACACTTGTTGCTTCATTATCTAATCCTGAGGATATTCAAAGCAAAATTTCATTTCAAGTTAAAAGAATTTTCAAACCTTCGGTGCCCGATAATCAAGAATACCTTCATGTATTTGAAAATGATGAAGAATTGAATGATTTCTTGGCCAATGAAAATTATTACAAGGAGAATGATAATGGTGCTGCCCATGTTCCAAAAGACTGTAAAATTGGAATCTCTTTTTGCAAGATATGATCAAGCAAAGAATCTTAAAGAAGAAGTATCAGTTCGAAAGGTACAAGAAACAAAGAAAATAAATATTGGAACTGAGGATTCCCCAAAATATGTGAATCTTGAGATTTATTGCACATCAGAGGAGGTTGACCAATATACTGCATTATTCAAAGAGTACTATGATGTATTTGCATGGAGTTATGATGATCTCAAGGCATATGACAAATCCATATTCCAACATATCATACCATTGAGAGAAGGGGCAAAGCCTTTTAAGAAAAAACTTAGAATGATGAATCCCAAATTGAAGCCATTGGTAAAAGTGGTGTTGGAGAAATTAAAAAATGTTGGAATTATATATCCCCTTAGACATTTAGATTGGATCTCAAATCCAGTGGTGGTGAGGAAAAAGACTGTAAAAATTCAAATGTGTGTTGATTTTAGAGATTTGAATAAAGAAAGCATCAAAGACAACTATCCTGTGCCTAACATGGAATTATTGCTTCAACAAGTTACTGGATCAACTTGTATGACCATGTTAGACAGTTTTTCAGGGTACAATCAAGTATTGGTGGCAAAGGAGGACAGACCCAATACTGGTTTTATAACACCTTGGGAGACATATTCTTATGCTAGCATGCCCTTTGGTTTAAAGAACATTGGAGATACTTTTAAAAGGGTCACAGATCATGCATTCAAATATTTGATACGGAGATTTATGGCTGATTATCTAGATGATCTTACCATCCATTCCAAGACAAGGGAAGAACACATTCATCAATTGAGGCAAGTTTTTGAAAAGTGTAGATTATATGGGATCTCTCTTAATTTGAAGAAATGTTTATTTGATATATCTGAAGGAAAGTTGTTGGGACATATAATCAGGAATGAAGGAATTTACATCAATCCGGAAAGAATAAGAGCCATTAATCAATTGAATCCTCCATCTTCAAAGAAAAGGGTCCAATCATTTTTCGGAAAGATTAACTTTGTGAGAAGATTCATCCTTGATTATGCAAGCATTGTCAATCCAATCAATTTATTGCTAAAAAATGATCAAAGATTTGAATGGACTTAAGATACTCATAATTCATTTAACAATATTAAACGAGAAATCACCACAATGCATGTGCTTATCAGTCCAGATTTTAAAAGAGATTTTATTTTATATTCTTTTGCTACATAAGGCGTTGTGGCTTTAGTCCTTACATGAAGAAATCCTAAAGGGGAAGAATTACCAATAAGCTTCATGAGCAAAACCCTTCATGATTATGAGCTAAAATATTCATAATTTGAGAAGCATGCACTCTCTCTTGTTAAGGCAATAGCACATTTTCAGACTTATATTTTGAATTCCCATGTTATAGCATATGTTCCATCTTCTCCAGTAAAGATGCTCCTAAACCAACAATTAAGAGAGGGAAACTTGGAAAATTGGTTGGCCAAGATTCAAGAATATGATATCAAGATCAAACCTTTAAAGGAAATTAAAGGACAAGGATTGTGCAAGCTCATTGCAGATAATGATGCATTGAATGGGGTGGTCTCAATTTCAGTAGGAAAACCTACGTTGAATTCTGAATGGTACAAAGAAATCATTTTTTTATTATCTAAGATATGAATAGTTCCCAATCAATATGACTCCCAAAGAAATAAGAGCTCTGAAAATGAAATCCAATCAATATGTACTAATTGCAGAGATGTTGTTCAGAGTAAATTATGATGGTATGTTATTGAGGTGTGTAGATGAAATGAAGTCTCAAGAATTGATAAAGGAATTTCATGAAGGTATACGTGGAGACCATTTTGCACCAACCACTAATTCCCACATAATAATAAGAACTGGGAATTACTAGCCATCATTTTTTAAGGATTCATATGCAATGGTGAGGAAATACCTTTCCTATAAAAAATTCACAGGAAAAATGAATAGGTATGCAATGCCTTTGCAACCTATATTAGTCGAAGAACCATTTGCACAATGGGGACTAGACATGATTGGGCCAATAAATCTGAAATCAAGTAAATGACATGTATACATTCTCACCGCCATAGATTATTTTACAAAATGGTAGGAAGTAGTGGCATTAAAAAGGGTTGATTCTGAAGAATTGATAAAGTTTCTTAAAGATAATATTTTATCAAGGTTTGGGGTACTGAAAAAGTTCATCATTGATAATGGGTCAATCTTCATTGGATTAAAGTTTACCAATTTTTGTGGGGAATATGGTATTGTAATGGGGCAATCATCAAATTACTATCCTCAAGGAATTGGACTTTTTGAATCAACAAACAAAACATTGATTCAAATTCTAAAGAAGATAATTGATTAAAATCAAAAGAACTAGCATTTAAAATTGATAGATGCTTTGTGGGCAAGTAGGATGACACCAAAGGATAACACTGGAATATCCCCTTATGTGTTGGTCTATGGAAAAGAAGTAAAAATTCCACTTAGTATTGAATTGAATGCTCCGACTTACGCAGTGAATATTGAAGATACAAAAGATACTCCTCTTCTACAAAAGAGATTGAATCAATTGTTAAAGCTAGAAGAAGAGAGAGCTGAAGCATTAAAGAAAATATGTCAGAGGAAACAAAAGGTCGAGAAGTATTTTGATCAAAGTGCGACAATAAAGAATTTTCAAAAAGGTGAACTAGTACTACTCTAAAACAAAGAAAAATAAATCCCTCAATGCATTCAAAGTTCGAAGAACTCTAGATCGAGCCCTATCTCATTGAAAATATTTTAAGTTTCAACTCATACATGTCAAAGATATGAAGGGAAACGTTTTAATGTTTCATGTCAATGGGAAACATTTGAAGAGTTTCTTATCTTGAATTTTTCTTCTCACTTGTACATAGTTTGTTTTATTTGTTTAGTATATTCTCACTTCCTAGACTCCATCGCCCAACTAGTAAGACATCTGGTCTCGATATTCTGGATTCTTGACAACCTGCAGGGGGTTATCATCCCATAGTTGGAGCCAATTATTGAACCTCATAAGTCCTTTGTTCTTTTTCATTACTCTATACTTGTATTTTTTCTAAGTATGTTTCCCTTCTATAATTTTCATTGTCATGTCTTACCTCTACGACTTATGCTTTTTTCGTACTTATGTCATTTTGTTATATTTGCGGGTTGGTGGAATCACGAACTCATGACCTATCACTTTTCTTCCTTGAACCTCTTCCCAACACTTAGTTTATTTTTCACTCGTGGACACGTAGACTCATAATTTATTTTCTTTGTGTCTCCCCGTTGATCCGGATTTAGGAGCAGAACAAACTAATTAATAGAATGAATACAATAAACACAGAGATATGGAGAAAAACACAAATATCCAATGAACAATATATTCTATTGAATAAATGAAATAGGCTGAAATTGTAAAACTGCAGAACTGAAACAACTTGCTCGAATGGTGGTATTTATCTCTGGGAAGAGATCTGGCTGCTACGCGCATTCGTCTGAGCAGAAAAAATAATAATGAGGATGCAAAGGCCTTTTTAACATTACTCATGAATGCCAAAACCCTAGACATCAAAAACCTAACCCTAGGAGGTGAAACACCAAAATTCATGTGGGCCCTGATGCGTAAGTTGGTACCTCAACTTCCCAGGGTCGTAACTTTTACATATGACCTCCGTTTTAAGCGCGTGATAGCCCATTGGAAAGGTCTTTTTGAGAACTACACATCACACCATCAAACTCTGACTTTGTCTACAGTTTGACTGTGGCAAGCCTAAAAAACACTATTTAGGGCCCCAAAATGGCCCTGGAAGTACAAAAAGATATATTGACATGAAAACATCCAAAATAATCTAGTTGGATTCAGTGGGAGGCCACTAGTCCCCACTTGGAAGATGTGTAGGGCTTTAGACAGCCCCAAAAGTGTAGAACCCACAATTACAAAGAAGTACAAAAGAACGTGCTGAACTAAAAACTGTCAAGAGGAGCCAGTTGGAATATGTGTGTTTCAATTGTTCTATGATCTTCGAGGTGTCCAATAATGGTGGAAAATATGGCCGAAGGAGGTCCACATTGAACACTGGGTGAAAGCCAAGGAAGGGTGGAGTGTTGAGCTCAAAAGAATTGCTACCCACAACCTTGGTGATAGTGTAAGGCCCATATCGAAGTGGGTGGAGCTTCTGATGGGGCCCTGTAAGATGCTCTTTCTGCAAATGTAACTAGACCTTGTCTACCACCTGAAATTGGTGCGGTACCTTATGTTGATCATGGCGCTTCTTATACTTAGCATTGGCTTTATGCAAAATCTCATGGACCTGTTGGTGGATGTGTTGGTCCGCTCATTGAATTTGGTGGCTTTGTTGGTCTCAAAACGAACATGGGAAGAGTCTTTCTGTGTGGTTGCAAGAGGTAGTGCAACATCAATGGGACCCAAGGGTTGGAATCCCAACCCCACCTGAAATGGGCTATGGCCTGTGGAGCTATGGAGAACCTTGTTGTAACTGTGTTGAACATAGGGGAGACTCTCATCCCATGTATGTGGATGTTTAGAATTGTACATGTGCAAGATGTGCACAATCATCTAATTCAAGACCTATGTTTGGCCGTCAGTTTGGGGGTGGAAAGCAGTGGATTTAGTGATCTTGGTGTCCAACAATGACTAGAGACTCGACCAAAATGTGCTAAGGAACCCGTTGTCCTGGTCGGAGATGATGGTCTGTGGTATCCCAAAATGGACCTACACTTGTTCGAAGAAGAGCTTGGAAGTATCTGCCGCTGTGATGTTCTTCTTGCAGGATGTGAGGATGGCCATCTTCGAAAACTGATCAAATACCACAAATACACAATCATTGCCTTGCTTGGTGGATGGAAGTCTAGACATGTAATCCATCGAGATGGATTCCCAAGGCTTCTGGGGAGTAGGAAGAAGGGTGTATAAACCTTACTTCTTGATGGTTGGCTTGGAAATGGCACAGGCAGTGCAAGATATGATATACTTGTTGACGTCCTGTTGAAGTTTTGACCAATAAAAATGTTTTTGTAGAACGACCACAATTTTCTCCACGCCAAAATGTCCTGCCATCCGACTGTAGCGAGCTTCCCAAATTAGTTTTGCACGCTCGCTTGTAGGAACAGTGAGATGGACCAGATGGCATAACATTTCATCCTAAATGTGAAAATCGGTGGCATTTACGCCTGTACCCAAGAGCTGATAGGTGGTAGCGAAGTACATATCTTGCTGATAAAGTTGGGGCCACTTAGATGCCTCATGTCTAGAGGAATGGAGCACGGTGGTGAGTGAAACCACGGGAGGTCGACTGAGGCAGTCAACAACACAATTTGTATTCCCTGTCTTATACTTGATGTTGAGATGGAACTGTTGCAGGTAGGTGGACTACTTTTGATGGTGGTTGTTCTACAACTTCCCCTGTGTCTGTATGAATTGTAGAGGCTTGTGATCAATGTGGATGATTGTCTCCTTTCCCAGAATGTAATATTTCCATAGACGACAAGCTTGTACAATGGAATACATTTCCTTGTCATAGGTGGGATATTTCCGGATAGTATCTGAGAGTGTCTCACTATGGTATGCCACTGAATGACCATGCTGAGTGAGAACTACACCTACAACATAGTCAAATGCATCAGTCTCAATATCAAATAGTTTTTGCAAATTGGGAAAGGAGAGTACTGGAGCCGAGCATAAGCAATGCTTCAGATCATCAAATGCTTGTTGTTGTTCCTTCCCCCACGTGAAATTTTCCCTACCACTGCCCTTGGTCACTTGGATTAGGGCCCATGCAATATGGGAGAATCCCAACACGAACTGTCGGTAGAAGTTGGCCAGTCCCAAGAAGCTCCGAAGCTCAGTTAGTGTGGTCGGGGCTGGCCAGTCACAGATGACTTGGATCTTAGCTGGATCAACATGTACCCCATGCTCATCGATAATGTAGCTCAAGTATTGGACCCTGTTCATGCGAAAGGAGCATTTTTCCAAGTTGGCATATAGCTTGTGTTGCCGCAAAGTGCTCAAAACCTGCTGAATATGTTGCATGTGCTCCTCCCAAGTTCTGCTGAAGATGAGGATGTCATCCAAATATACCACCGCAAAAGAATTGGTGAAGGGTCTCCAGGCATCATCTATCAATGTCATGAAAGTAGCTGGTGCATTTGTTAAGACAAAGGGCATGACCAACCATTCGAAGAGACCTTATTTAGATTTGAAAGTTGTCTTCCATACATCAGTTGGTTTGATGGGAACCTGGTGGTAGCCAGACTTTAGGTCAATCTTGTTGAAGAACTTTTCCCCCTTGAGTTGGTTAAGAAGGTCATCAATTCTGGGAATTGGGTACCGGTTCATGTCCCATCCTTCTTCTGCACCAATACAATCAGGCTTCCACAAGAGGAGGAGTTGGGTCTGATGTGCCCCTTTTGAAGAATCTCTTGGATATGATGCTTGATTTTGTCATTTTCCATCAGCGAGCAATGATAGACTGGTCCATTAGGCAGAGGTGCATCGGGGGTTATATCAATTGGATGCTTGACTTGGAAATGCGTCGGTACCCCGGTGGGTGAGGAGAATATGTCTATGTACTCTTCCACGATCTTGTCCACTTGCCTCTGCTGCAAAGAGAAGCTCTGTGTAGAGGCCATGGATGTGGTGATGACCTTCTACTTGCTATGAGCATGGATCACAAAGAAGATGAACTTCTCGATTTGTGAAATGACGTTGTTGCATTGCTTAGCAGAGATTAAAGAAATAACGGTATGCGGTGTTACCTCTGGTATCCTGTAGAATTGTCTACCCAAAGTAATAATAACACTGTGGGGTGCAGATTCATACACAACATGATGCTTCCACAAATATGGCTATCCTAAAAGAACATTAAAAACTTCAAGTGGAGAAATATCACACAATACCTCGTCTTTGAAAGGATTGATGCCATAGAAAGATGACATAGTTGGCTGACACAAACATCTCTTCCTTAGCAAAGCCAGTCGTTGGTGTAGGGCTACAGGTGCGGTGTCGTCGGCATGTCCAGCTGCTTGATGACCTCTGCTGAGATCAGGTTCTTTTGACTGCCTCTATCAACAATGAAATGAAGCGGAGCCCCCTTTTCCACATATGTGAGTGAAAGAGGCATTCCCCTTCCTCTGATTCTTCTGGTTCGCTTGGCTAGACTTTGTTGGTAGTGAAATTGGCACTGGGTTCAAAATCGATAATCCTCTTCCCTCCTTCTAAATTTGATTTGGAGTCAGAATCGACCTCTGAATCAGAAGCCTTCAACTCAGCCATGAGTGACTGCTTGGAGCGACAATATTTGGTGTTGTGCCAAGGGATTTTATGGTATTCACACCATTTTCTCGTGTACTTCTTCGAATTTTCATTACCCTTCTTGTGCTGCAACTTGGATTGGTTTTTCTAAGAGTGGCCATATTTACTCTGTCCCTTATTGTGTGGGTTGGGGCTGCCTTTTCCCTACTTCAACTGTGAGGAGTTTGCAGATCCAAACTCTCGCCTATTCTTCTTAAATTTCTGCTCGATCTTGACAGCGTATCTATAAGCCGTACCCAATGATGCGATGTACAGAAACTCCATTTATGTTTGAATGTATATATGCAAAAAACTATGGTATTTGAGCGCCGGATGTCGCTCAGAGTCTTTGATACCTAATTTGGTGCGTAGGGTATGGAAAATATTGGTGAAATTTGGTACTCTCTGGTCCCTTTCCTGACGCAGGGTGGTCCATCTGGTGTACTGGTCCTCGTAGCTTCCAACAAGGTAGTATTGTTCTTTAATGGCATCCCGGAAGGAATCCCATGTAGGGGCGACCACAAATATTGCAGATTCCTCTATGGCCCTTTTCTCAGAGTATGCATCCCACCAGTCCTTAACATGGGGGACGACCTTGAGGAGTGCAAAAGTAATCTTTTCCCTATCGAAAAAATTGTGGACCAAAAAATACCCTTCGAGCAGATTCAACCATTTATCTACAACATCTGCATATATCAGTCCTTCAAATAATGGAATATCAAAATTTACTTGTACCTTGAAGGGAGTGGCATGGCCTCTTGATGAAGATGCTTCTCCTGTGGGAAGCCGTTGAAGGATATGTGCAAAGTTGTCCATCATTTCATTCCTTTGTCGCACAAGAGCTTCCTCGAGCACATTTTAAAAGAATCTCCTACTCCATCATCTTTATTTTCATATCACATGGGTTGTTGTTGGGCTTGGTGCGATCAATCTTGCAAATTCTCGACTGGTTCGAGTCCCAACTTCTTGTACCCAGATCTTGTTGGGGACATGCACAAAGAAAAATAAATGAAGAGCAAACCGCTCTGATACCACTGATCTGGATTTAGGAGCGGAACGAAATAATTAACAAAATGAATATAGTAAACACAGAGATATGAAGAACAACACATATATTCAGTGAACAATATCTTCTATTGAATAAATGAAATAGGATGAAGCTGTAAAACTGCGGAATTGAAACAACTTGCTCAAATGGTGGTAGCTATATCTGAGAAGAGATGTGGCTGCTATGTGCATCTGTCTGAGAAAAAAAAATTACAATGAGGCTCCATAGGCATTTTTAACATTAATCATGAATTCCAAAACCCTAGACATCCAAAAACCTAACCCTAGGAGGTGAAACGCCAAAAGTCATGTGGGCCCCGATGTGTACCTCAACTTCCCGGAGTCATAACTTTTGCATACGACCTCCGTTTTAGGTGAGTGATAGCTCGTTGGAAAGGTATTTTAGAGAACTACACATTACACTATCAAACTATAACTCTGTTTATAGTTTGATTGTGAAAATCCAAAAAAAACATTGTTTAGGCCCCCAAAATGGCCCTGAAAGTACAAAAAGATGTGTTGACATTAAAACATCCAAAATAAGCCAGTTGGATTCGATGGGAGGCCACCAGTCTCCACCTGGAAGATGTGTAGGGATTCAGATAACCCTAGAAGTGCAGAAAAAACAATTAAAAAGAAGTACAAAAGAACATGTTGAACTAAAATCTGTCAAGAGGAGCCAGTTGGAATAGGTGGGTGGCCACCAATATCCACCTATATCACCCATCTTCACAAGTCCTTCTGAAAAGTATCAATACTTAGCCATTTTTCTTATCACAACAGACTCGTGGAATCATAGAATAACATTCTCATTTGAAATTTTCCACTCAGCCACCTTGCCGTGATGCGTCCTTTCTCTTTCACAGTTCTCAAGTCATATTAAATGCTAATTCTATGAACTCAACTGCTAAATTAAATTATGAAAAGGTCGTTATTAATGATGTTTCTATCTAGGAAAATCACATTTATTTCAGGTTAATGCTTTCATCAAGGATCTAACTTAAAGATTATTTCACTCTTCTGAGGGGAATTACGGAGAAGCTTGTCAACCTGCTAAAGATGGACGAAAGAAAATAACATTTATATGGGGATACCTTGAATCTATTCGCCAGAGAAGATGACAATTATCAATGGTCGAGGGTATATTGGTATTATTCAACATTGTCAGATAAAGATAATAATAAGGTTTGGACATTTGGAATAGCTCTAACTGGTTATGTCCCTGAGGTTTTCGAGTGCAAAGATATTGTCACTTGGTGCATTGATAAATTTGTCCAGAACAAAAGAATAATTCCACTACAAAGTGACTCCCCTGTTTCAATGACGCCTTCAGTTTTCAAAAAAAATGTTAAAACTACCAGAGCCAAACTTAAAATACAAAGGAGAAGAAGCCAAAAATTTTCTTAGAGGGAAAAATAATGGAATAGAGCTCCTACAAGAGTATTTACAAGATTCTACTTCAATGCCAAAAGACTTATCCATAATCCAGGGTTGTTCTTTAAAGGACCCTTATCAAGAAATTTCTTCGTTATTTACTAGAGTTACTGGTCAGGATTCTACGACAACTATTCCCTGTCTGGCACTATATATTTTACATTTTACAATTCATGAGAATGTTGTTTTCGATTGGGCAAAGATCATATTCAATGAAATTTCTGCACAGTTAATGAATTTCAGAAGTGAGAAAAATTTCTATATGGCATCTTATTTAATATTTGCTATCACACTGTCATATTTTTAAAGGTTTGAGTGTTGTAAAAAGGGTAAACTCAAAAATCGACCCCGTGACTATGTGGTATCAAACTCTTTGGAGATAGAAAATTATCCATTATTTTTATGAAGTTTATGATGATTTTGTGTCTGAATTTAAGAAATTACTCTTTGGAGAAGACACTTCCAGGGTTTCATTGGAAGCATCCACCTTTTTGAATAAAAAGGGAATTATGGAGAAAATGGATAATTACAACATCAATAGAATTTTATGTTCTCATGAAAAGCCTATATTTCTCCATTATTATGTGTCAGACAAGTTATTTATCATAGAGGTGGTGAGGCAGTATAAGTTTTGGTTTCATGATTTTTATGAAAGAAGGAAAAAATAGTTTATTCCTCTGCCTTGGAGAGTTGGTGAAATTATCTTGAGAGGAATTTCCAAAATTGATGAATATGCCTCTTACTTTGACCAGTTTAATTTGAAGTTTTCAGAATAAATCAAAGGGTTTGACCCAAACCATCTTTTTTATAATCACATGGTATCAGTTGGGCTCAACCCCATTTTGATCAATACACTCATATTTGGAGAAGAAGAGGGCGATATTCATGACCCCCCTGTTCAAGGTGTTGATAAAAATTCCGGTGACATAGAGACAATTGTGAGCACTACAGAACATTATAAGCAAAGAGGGAAACCCTCAAGTGAAAGAAACGCTCAATCACCTATTCTTTCTCACATAAGTCTTTTGGCTAAAGTAAATTCTCGGTCTGCTACGAACCAACAAAGAAAACCCTCAAGTAACAATTCATGTTCTGTTGGAGAAAGAAATCCTTCTTAAGGAAGTTTAGAAAACCCACATAAATTAACAATGAAAAGGAAAAGGGTTAATTCTCAGTAAGAGAGAGAAGAAAAAAAACACATGAAAATGATATTTTGCTTGATGATATGGATTTAGATGTTGACATTGAAAATATTCAGTTTCCAGACAAAAAATAACATGCCTGAGAAAATGTACAATTTGCCTCATTGATTGTTCAAGATGAAATCTTCTCTGACGAAGAGACCTTTTCTGTACATAATGTTTTATTTGATAAGTCTTCAAAGAAATTGACCTTTGAAAGAACCTTGAAGAATAAGAAGGGAAAGTCATAGTCCACCATTGATACTAAAAACATGTTGGCAACAAAATTATCCTCAATTCATAGGGTCACAGGGGATGCATTGGATGTTTCGATAATTAATATGGAAGAGGAAAATATCAAGCTTAAGGTGAGATTCAAATAATTGGAGGAAACTTTCATGCCTCCACCTATATTGGCTACCACAGTCGCCATGATACAACATGACATAACTCTTCAAGGAACTCTAGAGTCAAACCTGAGAGTAAAAAGAATTTCAATCTTAATCATTGCTACTCGACACTTTTTTGAAGAGAATATAAAGAAAATAATGTTGCTTATTCTGGATTTATGGGACTCGGAAAAAAGTTTTTTCGTTCTCGGGATCAGAATTCAAAACACTAAAAAATACTTAAATGGAAATTTGAAGAATGATGAATGATTCTTCACAGATGGAGTTGCTATGTTTATAGAAAAAGTCTCGGCAATGGCAGATCATAGGAGAAAATAGGAAGATTTTCCCTCCCAGAGCTGTATGAAACAATTAAAGGCATGTTAGATTGAAAGTTTTTTTTTTTTTTTTTGTAAGTTAGAGTTTGTATTAAATCCTGTCAAAAAGATACAACTGTCTGTATATCATTTTCAAACGTGGCAGCAACACCCTTTTGGGAAACCACCACTGCCATTTGTCCATAGTCCTAGGTGGCAACGATGCCCTTATGTGAAACCACCCTTGCCATTTGTCCAAGAAAAAAATTGTGCCATGCAAAAACAAAAAGCTTCACAGCCACGCATGGCAAAGTGCTAACAACTAAATTTAAACTTAAAGAAAAAACATAGGCCAACCTTCCATTGCTGCCAGGAAATGAGAGGAGACTGAAATATGAAACAAGAAATCATTTAAAAACCTGGTTTGAGTCGTGGCTCGACGTAGACTTGGCGTGCCTATGCTTTTCCCTTGTCGCGGTCCACTATAGATTGCCGAAGGTCCTAAAGGAAGGACATCAAAGTGTCCACTCGGCTCCAGCGTTCTGCGTCCCTATTCTGCATGTTGAGCATAACCAACTTGACCTCCCCTAGGTCCTTTTTGAGGTCAGTCAATGTATCCATGATTGATGTTCGATCATCATACATGTCACAAAAGGGGCGGGGTTGGTGGACAACGGAGAATCAGAAGAGGAGGAAGGAGAGAAGGCGAGACCTGAGGTGGTGGAGGGGTGATGAAAGGGGGAGGGAGGATGAGGAGGTCGTCGATGGGGGAGGGGGGTGGTGGTGAGAAACCCAATGAGTTGTCAAGGTTATCAAACCACTTGACCCTACAGGCGTAGGGGTTCGAGAGAGGGGAGAGGTCAGGGGTGTGCTCGCGGAGTGGCTGGGCGGGGGCGGGCGCAGTGACAGGAGCCAAGACTGGGAGGAATTCAGCTTCAGGAGGAGGGTCTGGGGTGGGCGGCTTCCTTCCTATGGCCACATACCAGGCGACACCTCGTTTGGCCTTGCCTCTAAGTCGGAGCATGACGAGAGCTAGCGGCGCCCTGGGAGGGAAGACACTGAATGTTCGCAAGCCTGAAGAAGAGGTGAACCAGGGAGGTGTGGCCCTACAAACTGTGAGGGGGCGAATGAGGATGAGAGCACCCAAGCTCATATTTAGGACAAGAAGAGCCAGTATAGAGAAGATGTGACCGAGGAAGCGTCCTACATGGCGCCATGAAGACTCCCATGCCGCAGAGCTTCCAATTCGTGTGGCCTGCTGGTTTCAAATGAAGAGTGGAGGGTGGTAGCGGAAGATTTAAACCCATGAGGTGACTGGAGTGGGGTGACAGATTTGATCGGACACTAGGTGGCTAGCTCCCTAGCTAGGTGGCCTCCTCGTGGTGTGATCATGCCATTGGCTCGGAAGCACCCCATCCGGGGGGATTGAAAGAATTAATACATTAAAGGGGTTGTTAAAAAAATAAAAGAACTATCACGGAAAAAGACTAAGGCATACTCATAGATTATTGGTTTGGATATTGTGGGAACCACTATCGAAGTTTCAGATCCAAGCTTAATATCAAATTCAATGATCATGAGCAGAGAGAAATTTGAAGAGCAAGTCAAAAATTTGAAGAAACCATCGATCGAAAAATTTGATAGTATGGTTGAGTATACTTATGATGACTTTGATAATTGGCTTGTTGAATACACAAATAAAAATTAGGACAATGAAACTATATTGCAAAATTTATCTATTGACCATAGAGAGTTTGAAAGTGAATTGTTAAATATCAAAGTAAAGCAATAAGTGATCGTTGCCCCATTAAAGGAATATATTCAAGAATGGTTAAACAAGGCTATAACCAAAATTTCTAAATTTCCAACGAAAGCAGTTACAACCGGCCACTTAACCACAATATGAAAAGATATAAAGGGCACATTAACAAGCAAATGAAAGAGAGAGATTCCATCACAATAAGTACATATTGATTACATACATTCTTCCTTATCAAATTTCATACAGTTATATTAATCTTTCATTGGAAAAGTATAACCAAATTCTGATAACTTCCTCCTTGTCTTCTTTCTAGATCTTGTTGCTCGTGCTCCACTACATGTTCTTCTCTTCATCATATTTCTTGTAAATATTTTTATGGTCCACGAGAGCCCCAATCCTTGTCCATTAATGGACAAACGCCTTTAAATTTCAAGTATTGTAACATACATTATCATTTTTGAGAAATTCCAGAGAACTAAGTCGGGATCGACTTTGATTCTATTTTATAAATTTGAGTTATGAGTACATGATATTTGAAATCGATCTATCAAAATCTTCTTTTGAGCTTAATAAGTAGTACTCTTTCAAAGTTCTCTTGTCCCATTGGACCATTTCTTATATTTGAATGTGATCAGAATTTTCATTAAACTATGATGGATGCGAGGACTTTATTATTTTCTATATTGTGTGGTGTTTGAGGTTCTTGGTCCACTTCTCAAAAATTCTCCATATATATATATATATATATTATTTTTCAGTATTTTAAATTTTTATTGAGCCATAAAGAGTTGGATTCAATCATTTGATAGTATCCCATATTATTTTTGATATAAAATATTCAAAGAAAATCATAATTCAAAGAGGAGTACCGCCTCTTTAAAAACGCAGGGGGATTCATATCCTCGTGAGATTGTCGTTTTGATCTTAAC
>SNQJ01S0175671.1:0-20069 GCA_010110895.2 Picea sitchensis | reverse complement strand
GTTCGGCCGAACTATATTTTGGCCGAACAATGTTTCGGCCGAACTATCTTTCGGTCGAAAACTTATTGCCGGAAAGAAAATATCCGGCCGACCAAATTTCTACACGCAAATCGAGGGCGATGTTATTGCTCCGTTCGATTTGACGTTTATTTTTTCGGCCGAAAACTAGTTCGGCCGAAAATAACATCTTTCGACCGAAAAATATTTTTAGTTCGGCCGAAGAAAGGTTTTTCGAAATTTTGGAGACCAAATTGTCACGAAAGTGTAACCCACCATCGTGATTCCACCCTTAACCATAAATGTAGAAGAGGAGATACAAAGGTGCATGCTTCTACTCTTATTTCATATTCCATTGTTTTGTATTTCATTTATTGTCTGTATATTTATTCTACTTCTTTGCACCTAATTTATTGTATGTAGATACTACATATCTTCTTACATAACTTATCTTCATGTCAACATTATTTTCTATGCTGCTACATTGAAATAAATAGAACTGTATTTATTTTTTTACATGTCTTTCTACATACCAACTTACCTTCATGTACATTGTATTTTCTGCATTGCTAGATTGAAAGAAACAGATTAGTTGGACAAGAGGATGAAATCTTATATGCCACATCAAAGGAAGCTAAAGTACAATCTTCAAAAAGGTATACCAATTGTGATAGTAAATCAAACACACAAAACGAGTAGGTGGATAAAATATTGGACTAGAAAATGATGATTTGGAAACAATGGGCCTTTGTTGAGACTTCCCTCTTCCAAAAATTTCCCTCCCATTTTCTATTTTCCCACTCTCTATTATCCCTTTTTTTCCCTCTTCTATACTTAACTGAATTCCCCTTTCTTTTTCCCCTCTACTTTCCCTTTCTAGTTACTTTACTTAGTCATTTTTTCCGAAAATGTCTTGGTCCGCAGGTTGGCGGACTCACGGGTTCACATTTCTACTCATGCTTCTATATCACGAGTCTGACCAATCGCTTCCTCATTCCATACTTAGCCACTTTTTCAATCGCGGGTTCCCAGGCTGGCAGGCTCAAAGTTGCGCTTCTATTGTTCCGTGTCCTGCAAACAACACCCGAAGTTCCACAATATACAAATTGACAGCCAGAATCCTAGGTTGGCAGGCTCAATATCGTGCTTCTATTCTTCCATGACCTACAAACAACTTCTGAAGTTCTACGATATACAGATTGATCGTCGAACTCCCCCATCATGCTCTGTTCCATGTTACACATTTTTTCACTCAAGATTTCCAAGACATATAATTTGACCGTCGGGTCCTCACGTTTCCTGAGTATCCCTTGACACCCTATTTCATACTCCACCCCCTTCGAGGTTGTATGTGACATCCAAAACAATTATGAACAATATACAATGCATATTCTTATTTAGTCATTCTAATGTTCATGTATACATGATTGCATCATAAAAGGTTGGACAAGTGACATGGGCATGAGTAGTCAATCATCGCAAACATCAACAGAACAACAAGGCCAAAGGTAAAGATTCATACATTGTGTTCTTTCTATGTTCACCAAACAAATATCCTGAGTTATTTATTCATCTATACCATGATAAATATGTTGATGTCATCTGCAACACATGCTTTGCAGTTCACAAGAAGTATTGACGAGCACAAGTGAAACGCCCAACATAGTGCAAGCTCCGTAGACTAAGAGGTATGGTTACAAAACTCTGGCCTGCATACTTCATCCAAATTGTGCATCTACTTGTACATTTATGCCAAAAAAAAAGAAAACAAAAAAATGATACAGACTGCCATTCGCATTACTTTTTCTGTTCAAAAAATGTCACCAGGTCTAAACTTATAAAACCCAATATACTATCGATAGAAGGCTTGAACAACCGTCGAACTGGACAAGTGTTCGTTGGGGACATAATGGTCATGTATAGAACCTACTTAGACAAGGAAAACAAAACTAGATGCATTGTGCGTGGTGACATGACAGACAACGAAACCATGATGACAATCACATTGACTATCCCTACACAACATGTTTAGAAACATGCAGAAAAGATCTTGCCAAGTAATGGGATATCCATTACAAATTTTAATATATTGTCGAAAACAGTATATGACCGTGGTGATTGTGATCGGATTATATTGCTCAAAGAAACAAGTATTGTGGAAACATTTCCCATGATTTTTTCAGAATATCGTTTTGTACCGGACACAACAATTAGTCAACTTGCACAAAGAAACGACACTTACCCAATCGGAACCATTGGCACAACTAGCACACTCGCGAGAAAATTTGGCTCGCAACACATTCTCCATATAAAAGATGGAGAGTCAGACAACAACAAGGCAATGGTACCTTTCTCCATATCCAGTTTTGTCTTTTATTTCACATGGTCATATATCTCAGTTATGTTACACAACTATTACACTGTTCCATGTTGCAGCTACAATTATTTCACACCTATTCAAATTTATTTTCCTTAATGGAACAACAATTACATAAGGGGAATTTTCTACTTATGCTCTTCAAAAATATAACAAAGAAAATAAATGTTAAAGAAATGATCTTTCACACAACCCAAGCAACATTTGTAACACAATTGCGAACATACATAGTATAGGATCTCAAGAAACTAACGAGCTCGACAACTGTTGTGCGTATACATCTACAATTCCATCCACACTTTACTCATAAAAATTGCCTTGAACAATTTTGTGCAACGTTTTTGTTTCTATTGATGGACATAAATCCTCCTGACACCCACAACTTAAGATGCCAATGAAGCGACATAATGAATATCTTCCCAATATCGGTAGAGACTCTTGGGAATGAGCCCCTAGTATTTACCCAATGTGTCAATAAGCAACACACAAAGATCACACAACCATTGTTCTCTACATGGGCCCTTCCTAGACACATCATATCTTCCAAACATAGCTTCCAACCACTGTGTCTACATTTTTTTCATTTATTACGAATTCAACCTCAACACAGTCCAGAAACGGGAGCAGTGTAAAAATTTGCATGGGAAATCATCGCATATTCGCAGTTTATTAAAATAGGATGAGATTTTGCTTTGGCAGGGTCTTTATCATTGCCTTTTATCTTGCAAAAAAAATATGAATCATATTAGCTAAAATCCTTGACTTCTTTTGTTGTGGTAAAGGAAAACGGAAAACCTATAACAGAGGTCCAATATACAAGGATTGTTTGCATACCATCGGAAGCAATGTAATTGGAGATAGTTAACAATGTCTGATCTTGATAGCCTGATAGCCTGCAAGTCCTTGTTAAGCATTTCTTGTTGCAATCATGCATCAGGTAAATCCACAACTTCCTGCTATTCTGATTCCTGATCTTGACCTCCTTTCTGGTGATGACTCTCTCCTCATTTATGTGGCCTCATTTCTGGTAACGAATCTCTCTTTGTTTATGTTTGGGTCTCTGCGAAACACAATACTGCTACCCAACACTTATGCTCTATTAGAATGGGTCAAATGAACCTCCTTACATAATGAATTCTGCAGCAACTTGCTCAACTTCAATGTGCACATGATTTATGACCACGAACTTCTTCAAACAACAGTGAAGAACATAGTTATGACCATGAATTTCTTCAAGCAACAGTGAAGAAACAGATTTCAGGGCATGATTACTGCAGAAAACTGATGCGTAATGCAAGACCTGCCCTCTCACCTTTACTTTGTGTATTCATATGGGAAGACTGGTTCACATGACCCCAAATTTCTTCAAGCAACAACGAAGAAACACAGTTGAAGGCATTATTAAACACAGAAAAATTATAGGTAATGCAGGACCTGACCTGCTGACCTTTACTTTGTGTATTCATCTCTGAACCAACCAAAGCAATATTTACCGTCTTGAAAGTTGAAACAACCGCAGAGGATGGTTTGTCATCCCCCTGCCTACTAAAATAGTACCAAGTGAGGGCACATATAAAACAATACCAAGTGAGGGCACGTGTAGTCTCCAGAGATGACTCATGTCAAAACTAACAAACTCCTATCAAAACTTGGTAGTCCTGCAAGAAGATCTGTCAAGCTACAACACTGATTTTCTATTAATTAATTTGGTCAACATTGAGATTTTGAGGCTGCGAGTTTTATAAACATTATGTTTAAACATATATTAATTATGTCGATAGGTGTCTCCCCTATTGGAATCAATGGTTTAATGAACCTTTTAATTACAAATTCTTATCTTATGGTCAACAATTACAGATGGCATATTCTTCGTCTTTGCTCCAAATCAATGAATGAGATTTAATTTCATAACTTCCTTGCATTTATGAATACGTACATTTTCCTTGTTTATTTTTTTACATTTACTTAATAAGACTAAGAAATTACTGGCCTTACCACTAATTGCCACATTTAACTGTTTAGTAAATATTAATGTATAAAATATTACGTTTTGCCTACCTTTTGATTAATGCATCTGTGGTTAAGTTGGTTGGATGCACGTTTGGTCTTCCTTTCAATTAACACACCTTTCAATTAAATAATTTGTGGTTAAGCTGGCATGGTTAAGTTGGATGCACATTTGGCCTTCCTTTCAATTAACGCATCAGTGGTTAAGCTGACATCTGGATGCCATGTTTGGGTGGATTTTCAAATTTTTCCCAGGGCCTAGGATGAACGGTCAGGTTATTTAAACACTCACTGCTGATACTAACTCGCTTTGAACCTCGTATGGAAATTAATATGGTACAATTTGTTTTTGAAATTTAAATTTTAGGGTTTTAAGAATTTGAATTAATTTTTTGAAATTTAGATTTTAGGTTTTTAAGAATTTGGATTAGGAATTAGTTTATATGATTTATTGACTAGATTTTTATTTTCAATCATAAGCTATAAATTAACATGATTTTAGTATTGGCCGGTAAAGTATCGATCGAGCAGGGCAAACTGGGCAGCGACTTGAAATCAGGTGAAGGGTTAAATTGAAATCAACAGTCCCAAAGCAAATGCATCCATTTTTAAAATGAGCACGCTCTATAATATAACAGGAACCCGACCCTATTCAAATGAATATACAATTGAGTATGGTGCCTCAGGCTAAACTACCAAACGCATGCCCAAGCAGGATCAGTCACGGCCTGACCATTCTTTCACTTTGGGGAGCCGGAAAAGAATTCTAAATTAACCTATAATGTGTAATGCCAAAATTTGTCGAATGTCAAAACAATGCCCGAAGAAGAAAAATTGAAGACATAGGCCTGAACGCAACCAAGAAAATTGAAATCGGCCTAAAATTGAAGTCTATGTAGGGTGACTTTGGAAACAACAAAAATAATTTCTTCCAATGATTATTATGATTAATGATTATTAAGGTTAGGGAAATGATGATAATACATTGCATTAGAAATGATTAATGATTATTAGGGTTAGAGAAATGATGAAAATACATTGCATTAGCAATGATTAATGATTATTAGGGTTAGGGCAATGATGAAAATACATTGCATTAGCAATGTAGAGTTAGAATGTTAAATAATTTATTAAGATGATATATTCAAAAAATAGATTGAATACTTGATTGTAAATGTTCATATTATATTTGGCAAACTTCAATTTCAATGTACTATATTTATTATTAAAAACAAATATCATACTATATTTATTATTAAAAACAAAAAACATAAATTTATAACAAAATAGTTTTGAAGTTTTTAATATATTTTAAATATTTATAAAGGAGATATGAAAGAATAAATTCTAACATTAATCCTTTTATTTTAAGAAAAAATGAATTCTAAAATTAATTGCAAAAGTGTATGTGGTGGTGAGAAATATTTTTAATAAAATAGTTTTCAAGTTTTTAAATATATTTTGATGATTTATAAAAAAGATATGAAAGTAGTCACCTTTAAGAAAAACAAATTCTAACATTAATCTTTTAATTTTGAATAAAAATTGAATTCTAAAAATTAAGTGTGTGCTACCATTAATCCTTTAATTTTGAATAAAAATTGAATTCAAAAATTAATTGTATAAATGTATGTGGTGGTGATTGCATTAGAGTTTGTATTAAGATAAGTGATAATATTTTCCACTAAATTTTCTCTTATGAGGCAGAATATTTGTTGGTTATAAGTTTTTTTTTTTCATTTTATTTTCTTTCTTTATGAGAGTAGAAACCCATGTACTATGGGCCCACATTAAGGGTTAATGTAATGTGGGTCATTGATTTGTCTCACCAATCCACAATAAGAATAGGGTAGAGTTATTTCTATTATAATTTGTATTAGGGTTACTAATAATACATTATTGTATTAAGAAGTGATTATATATTATATTATTAATATTAAATGTTAATGTAATATGGACAAAGTCTAATTAATTAGTAATGATTATTAATAATATTATTAATGGCTATTAACAATGGTCATAATTAATATAGAGTTATTAGTATTGTGTATACTTATTAACCCCCGAATGGGGTGTCATCATAACATGATGGATGCATCTTCGTATAAGGCCACATGGCTAGGCTACACGAAACCATGTGTCCCTAGGATCCAGCGTCATGTCTCTCCCACTCAGCCTCATTGGCATTTCAAAGGAATTCGTCTTCCTGCCCATAACTCCACTTGCACCATACAGCTCCTGCAGTTTCTGGGACTTGCCGCGTCTGTGAAGCAACATGGTGGGGCCCTCAAGTTACTTGTCTGGCAGGTCGTGCTATCAAGCCTTTCTCACTTGTTCCGCTCATTTTCTCAAAGCAACCCCCGGGCTCATTCTAGTCTGCACTCTGCTCTCTAGTGTGATCTCCCTCCATTCTGGTTTAGACTTTACGGTGTGAACCCTCGGTTATGGACCTTCACCCTCCTGCTTAGCCTCATTTTGACCAGGGGAAGACCAGGGCTGGATGGCTTTAATTACCGAGGCCCAGTGAAGCAGCCCCTACGATCTAGTTGTCACGAAGCCTCCGAGCCCTCCACAGAGATGTTTCCCCACTATGGTGGCTTCTCCCCCTTCCGACTGGCCCCCCATGGATTCTCACCCACACTGAAGGAAAGGTTTTCCCCCTCCTCACCAGCCCAGCATAGTCATCCCCTCTCCTTCCTAAACCACCCACAGCAGTCAGTCAGCGGCCTCTCTCCCCCCTCTCAGACCCTATATGTTGCATGGTTCAAGTGGGTTTGATCTCTTATGCAATTCATGGGTTATGCAGCACCTCCCCTACTTACAGTCCTCCTTTCAACCCACCCTCCTCATTACTCCCTCGATGGTTTCACATTTGTTCCCTCTTAGAGATTCTCTTCTCCTCTCCTCTCTCCAACCGTCCCTCTCCCTTCGTTCGCGAGGTGAGCGAGCTGAGCTCTTGACCACTCTGAGCATCATTAAAAAATATCTGGAGGACATCAAAACAACCATGTAGTTGAATAGAAGACAATGCGTTGGCTGTGTGGATGGTGAGTAGCATTTTCTCGGGCCTTGAGAACTATAGGGAGAGAAAGGAAAAGAGCGAGGGAAGCCTTGGTCTAGCTATGTGGGTGGCGTCTGGTCCAGTTACTAATTCCCATGCTCTTTTTCTTGTTTTCATTATTTTGGCCATGCATTAGCCCGATGGGTGCCTGTATGCGCATGACATCCTGGCCTTTGATAAATCCGGTCCTCACGGTGGCCTCATCATACGGAGTTTATTTTTACGTGGACATCGAACAGCGGTGGTTTCTCGAGATGAGCGCAGTTACCTCTTTGAACTTGGACTGGCGAGGTGGTTTCCCCAACAGAACGCTGTTGCCGGTGGTTAGACCGACTTTCAAACATCGTATTTTTTTACCGGGGAATCAATACAAAATACAAATTACAAAAAATATACACTTATTAACTATATTATAAAAGGGGTACCTTAAGGGTATGTATGTACATATTATACATACATACCCTATGTCTAATAATTATTAATTAATATTAATGATAACCATGTCAACAATAATGTATTAACAATATATTAAGGTCAATGCAATTAGGGCTATGGTTATTATGGTTATTATGGTTATTATGGTTATTATGATTAGTGTTAGCGTCATATTAGAACAATACTAAACTTTGGTCCACATCCAAGATCAACCATGGATTTAATATGGTAACCATGGAAGGCCATCTCAAACATGGGAAAACCGGCCGTAAGTTTGTTTTTATCAATGTCTTTAGGAGCGGTAAAAATCATGTTTGTAAAGTCCAAGGTAATTTTCTATCTATCCGTGGGAACAGAATTATGATTCTAAGCTGAATTCTATGTAATTCATCACATCCGTTCAAATTTCCTATCTTTGTGAGAAAGGAGACACCTTGTAATATTGTTTGAAAAAATCTTGGACAAAACTTCCTTTCAAAAACATGTCAAACATATAGAAACATTGTCATGTGAAAAAAATAACTTGACGTTTCCATTTCATGAGAAAAACCAAATGCTGCAACATGAGGAACACAGTAATGTTGCAATTTGGCAAGCATAGTAGCGTCACAATATAGCAAACATAGTAACATCGCAATGTCACAAACATGGCGCATAATTAGCGATAATACGTATATCCATCATGTAATGCTGATAGAACATCACCATATTACAATACATAATATAGCGATGTCGTACAATACGCATTACTTGACAAACATAGGAACGCCGCCAATGTGGCGAACGCCAGCCTATTGTCACTGCTAATGTGAAAAACAACCACAATGGTGCAAATGGTTGTCGGACAATACCCATACTGTGATATTTTTTGAAAAGCTTGGATGAAGCTTCTTTTCAAAATGTCAAGCATAAAACAACGTCGTCATGTGAAAAAACAACTCGACGTTGCCATTTCATATGAAAAATCAAATGTTGCAACATGAGGAACTTAGTAATGTTGCAATTTGACATTGGCTTTATAAATGGCGTCGAAATCTAGCAAACATGGTAACATCATTATTGAGCATATCCTTGTCATCAAGTATTACGGGCATATCCATGCGATTTGCAATGTAGCCGAACATAAGCTGTATCGTAGGTATTGTGATGAACATAGTAGGCGTCACGTGCGACAAAGCCATAGTAGCGTTACGATATGGCGAACATAGCCCTATCATTTGCAATGTGATGGTATAGCGTCATTTGCAATGTGATAAACAATACCCATATTTTGATATGATGAACATGGCATCATGGCGGTTTGCAATGTTATGAACGCTATCCTCCTTAATAGCAATTTTTGGTTTACTCAAATGTTTCAACATGAGAAACATAGTAATGTTGTATGCCAGCCAAACATAAGTGAGTCCTTGAGCTTCCATAATCATAGTAACATGCAATGTTAAAGAAACGCGTGTCATGCCAATAATGCGAACATATCGCTTATATTAGCAATGTGGCCAGTTGTAACCATATTATTGCGGATGTGACAAACATAGTAGCATCACGATATGAAAACCATAGTAACGTCGCCAGTGTGATGAACATATCCCTATCATCACAATGTGACAAACCTTAGCCTCTTCATTTGCAATGTGATAAAGTATACCCATATTTTATGATATTGTGATGAACATAGACTCGTCATTGCAATTTGATGAACATTTCCTCATCACCACAATCTATGGTTTACTCAAATGTTTCAACATGAGGCACATAGTAATGTTGTAATGCCGTGAACATAGTAGAGTCATAATCTAACAATCATAGTAACATTGCAATGTTAAAAAACATAGCCTTGTCATTGCAAAATTACTATGTCAATAACTTTGCAACGACAAGGCTATGTTCAACACAATATGATCAACATGCCTTACCATCGCACTATGATGAGCATAACCATATTGTAGCAATGTGATGAACATAGTCGTGTCATCACAATGTGACAAACATAGCCCTATCACTCCCAATGTGATGAACGCCAGCCTTGTTGTCCCTATGTGATGAACGCAACCCCTCAGTGTTACAATATGACACCACCACCGATATAATGCAGCGATCATAATGCTTGAGAAACATTTTCAAATATTACTTATTGTGTCGAATATGACCCTTTGTTTTAATATGATGTATGCAACTCAATATTTCAATGTGACAAAGCATGGCTGGGCATTTCGCGGCGAACATTTCGATCTTCAGTAATGTGACCAAAAATAACCCACACCCGCGGTCGAATGTGACCAACCTAAACCATGTGGGCAAACATAATCAACGTGGTCCAACATAATCCACTCCACATTGTCTATGAAATTAATCTATGGGCATGGTCATGAATAGTCAACCATGGTCAACCATAGTCGAGAAAGCCATGGTGAAGGTGAATACGCGATAAACTGCTACCCCTAAACTTTGTTCCACATCAAGCTCAACCATGGTTAAACTTAGTGGAAACCATGGAAAACTATAGTCAAGCATGGAAAAACCATAGTCAAGTTTATTTGCTATCAGTAATGCTTTGGAAACCGATGCAAAACCATCATATGTAAAGGATTCAAGATGATCTTGTCATCCAATGTCCTTAAAACAATTATGATTCTAATTTTCCTTCTATGTAATACATAACATTCGTTCAAAGTTCCTATCTTTGTGAAGGCAGAAACACTTTGTTGAATTTTTGAAAAATCTTGGACAAAACTTCCTTTTCGAAACATGTAGAAACATAGCTAACATTTCACTGTGAAAACTATAACTCCAGATTTACCATCGGCGAACAAGGCGAATGTTGCAACATGAGAACTTATATTAATGTTACAATTTATTAAAGCATGGAAACACTTAATCACGAATATAAGTAACATCTGTCTCACCGACTGTCCCTATAGTAGAAATGTGATAGGGAATAAAGAAACCCAATTGTATAGTAATGGAGCTGTAGCCATATTTTCACAATGTGATGAACATGTGCTATCGGCTTTTTGACAAACATAGTAATGTCGCAATGTGAACAGCCCTATCGTCATAAGGTGATAAACAATAGTTTCAATGTGATGAAGATGCCCATGTCGTGGGTGGCAGTAAACTAGCCTTGTTGTTTGCAATGTAGAGGCATAACCTCATCGTCATGATATGCGGTCAGCCATGGTGAAGGTCTACTAAAGTTAACCATGGTTATGGTCAACCACCTTTAACCATGATCATGGTAATCAAATGTCAACCACAATTAACCATTTCCATAGTGTTGTCGCGTTTATCCATGGTCATGGTCCAAAGAAGATGTATTCAACCATAATTAACCATGTCAACCATAGTCAGCACCTACAAGGTCAACCAAGGTCTACCAAGGTTAACCATGGTCATGGTCATTGTCATGGGCAGCCTTGGTGATGATCAACCATAAGAAACCATGGTCATGGTCATTGTCGTGACAGCCTTGGTGATCAACCATGAAACCATGGTCCATGGTCGAAGCCATAATCAGATCCATCGTGTTAGTGTGTATTAATGTGTATTGTGCTTTAATAATGTGTGTTATGTATTACTCTATTAGTTTAATTAATACTTTATCAATGTATTAGTGGCTATATAATTAGAAATGTGCCGTACATTATTAATGGAATAATACTCTAATTATATGGTATTGTATTAGTGAATTAATATTTTATTAATGTTTTGCATAAATACTTTTTATGTGTATTAATTGTCAAAAGTATATTATTGTATTAATTGATTAATACATTAAAGTAATGAATAATGTATTGATGTCATTCATAGTTATGGTCAACCAAGGTCATGGTCAAACATGGTCATCTATGCACAACAAATGTGAAGCTAACCATTATCAACCATGGTCAACCACATTCAACCTTGGCCATGCAGCCTGAGTGAAGTTATGCAGTTAACCATGGTCATGGTGAACCGTGGTATTATCTCAACCATAGTGAACCTTTCCATGAAGTCAACAAGGTCTACCAAAGTTAACCATGTTCATGGGCATCCATACTCAACCACGATCATTTTCGATTAATGTCTCAATGTATTAATACTATAATAATGTATTATTATTACTTGGTTGTATATGTGAAGTAATGTATATAAAAATAATGAGCTTTAAGGTGTATTTTTTTATGCATTATTAGTATAATAATAATATTAAATTAATGTATTACTTTGTTTGTGTATTGAGCTCTCTATGATGTATTAGTCAATAATGTATTTAATGTATGGAGTTAATTAATTAATTGCGGTATTGTGTATTCTAATACTTTGATATGTTTTTTTTAATAATATTAATATTTTAATAATGTTTTATTTAATACATTACTTTATTATGATTGTGATTATGATGATTCATCCTAAAGATTCCTAATTGGTCTGTATCCCAGGCCTTAGAAGAGGGTGAGATTGTTACAGATTCTTTAGAATTTTGTTTCTATGTAGAAAACATTAAAGAGAAGCTTTGAATCGCCATACTTTGTTGAGTTAAGAGGTTAGGAAGGTTAGTGGTGTGATCAATAATTTGAAAATGAGATCTAATATGGGTAATTTGAAACATTAATATATTATTAATATAAATGCGTATCATATTTTACATTAAGATATTAATGTATTAGTACTTTAATTTATACCTTATTAATAATGTATTAAATATATTTCATTAATTAATGCATTAAAATATACATTAATACATTGGTGTATTAAACTTTGTCTAATGTTTTGAAATGTATAAGTACTTTAATAATGTACTATTCATGCATTTAATATATGAGAATGTATTTGTTTTATCTTGTTATTAGTGTAATAATGTATTAAATAAATGTAATAATTTATTTGTGTATTAAAGTAGCAGTAATATATTAATTAATACTTTAGCAATGTATTGGTCAATAGTGTATTTAATGTATCAATTAATTAATTAATTGCATTATTAATGTATTAATAACATTATGTTACATCATACATTAATGTATTAATATTTTTAATTAATAAAATTTTTTTTTTTTTTTTTTTTTTTAATTTATTATTTAATTTATACATTAAGATATTAATGTATTAGTACTTTGGTATATACATTATAATCATTATGGTATTGGACACTAATCATCATCATCATCATCAATATTGTATTACTAAATACATTATTAAGGTGAATGTATTATTACTTTATTAGTATATTTATATTTTATTTATTAATTAACTTTATTGAAATGTATCAATATTTTTAGCAATGTATTAATTAATAAGGTATCAGTGTATTATTTAATGTAATATGTTACATTATTAATGTATCTATCAATCAATATTACAGCGTTGTACACACTAATATAGGTGCACTATGAAATTTATATATTTCATTAATATATTAATAGACAATTGAATTTATATACATTAATTCATTAATATTAATTTTTACATTAATTCATTATTATTATTATTATATATTAATGTATTAGTGCAATAAAATTAATAAATATTAATGAGTCGAATCCTTATATATCAATCACTTTTATAAAATAGTTATTGTTAGTTATGAATTCTTATATTTTTAAAATATGGTGTTTAAACTATGAAACAAAGAGATATACATTTCATTAAATTAAATCTATTTAAGTGGCGAATGTAATGGAGATGTGAAAGGTTACCTCTTAATGTGAAACAATAACTATCTTGGGGTAAAATTGGACGAGAAATGGTCCACCTCTTTGTGGTTTGTTTTAATAAACAAACAGTTTTGGTATATATCATGATAATGATTGTATATTTATAATTTTTTTTTATAATTTTAACAACTACTATAATAACTATAATGATCTCATATTATGGGTAATTAAAAATTAGAAGTTTTAAATAAAATAAATAAAACATATATATATATATATATATATATATATATATATATATATATATATATATATATTATAATAATAATAATGTGTTTGTGTAAAAATGTATATATATATTAATTATAAATTAGGAGAATTCAAAATTTTATTTGTAGAAACTGTGTGAATATATGTATATATTTCGAGAAGATTTATTTTGTTATTGAATGTTTTTGGGGATAAATGCTTACATATAAAAGGAAATATTTAATTAATATGTTTTGATTTTTAAATAACATTTTTAGTATATTTTTAGAGAGAATATGTTCTATATACTTATAAAGGCTATCAAACAATTAACACCTTTTAATGTTTAAATATCTTCCACATATAAATGTAAAGATATGGGCTTAAATCCATTCTAAGTCACGACTTAAATGAATCTAAACCTTGGTTATTAATTCAATATACTATTACATTAATAACTTCTAATAAAATAATAAAGGAAATTTATATAAGCTCCATTATATATTATATAATGGAGTCTATATAAATTTTGATAGAAAAATATTAGAATGTGATATTTCATAGAATCGAGTTATTGCTTCCAATTTTCCTCCAAATCATTTATTATGGTTGGTACACATTTGTACTTGATGTTTTTGCTAGAAATCAAGTTTTTTTCAATTCCATTTTTCACTTTATAACTAGACAGCTTTCTTCTTATATACATCTATTTATTTGATATGTGGTTTTTGTTTGTAAATCCCATATAATACATTTTGATAATATTGGGTTTTTGTTTTATAGAAATCATGTAACCATTTGTTAATCATTAAATGGTACAAACAAAATATGTGTGTTTTCTATTGATGGTTTTCTATTAATACTTAACCATCTTATCTAATAATAAGAAAATAATGTATCATATGAGATATTCAAGAAGAGTGAAGAGGATCACGGATGGCATTTGAATATGTATATAAGTTTGGATTACTACTCATTTTTAAAGGTGAAAGGCATTTTATTGAGGATATGGATGGCATTTGGATATGTATGCAAGTTTGGATATTATTCATTTAAGGTGAAAGGCAGGCTTATTTTGCTTTTCTAAGTGAACTTTTTCTATTTTTTTTACTATACGTTACATATTATAAAACCATAAAGTCTAAGATATACGTTACATATTATAAAGCCATAAAGTCTAACTTATAAACTAAATGTAGATTAAGAAACATTAAAAGTAAACTTGAAATTGGTGAAATGAATTCTAAATTATATAAATTATATTCCACACAGTAGAATTTTAGACCATAAACTAAATGCAAATTAAGAAACATTAAAAGTAAACTTGAAATTGGTGAAATGAATTCTAAATTATATTCCCACAGAATTTGGGATTTTTAGTGATCCACTAATATTTGAAATTATTTAAAATATGCAAAATAGTGTAGACAATTGGGATACATTATTCTTGATTGATGTATTATTCCTAAATATTGACATAGCAAAATCAGTTTCTAGCACCGAGGATATATCAAAACCTGCTAATTATTTAATAACATATATTAGCATTTTTGTAATCTATTTTCCAAATATTGACATGTACCAAAATCAATTTCCAACAAATGAGTATATATCAAAAGCCTATTAATTATTTAATAACATATATTTGCATTTTTATAATCTATTTACTCATATAGAAGTTTCTTAAAACAATAAAGTGTAAACATATTGTAACATGTAATATAAGTTTTCCTTTTAATTTAAAAGTGTAAACATATTCTAAAATAGAATATAAGTTTCTTTTTTAATGAAGTGTAAACATATTCTAACATAGAATATAAGTTTAACTCATATTTGCATAGAATATAAGTTTAACATATATTTTCATTTTTATAATCTATTTACTCATATAGAAGTTTCTTAAAACAACAATAAAGTGTAAACATATTGTAACATGTAATATAAGTTTTCCTTTTATTTAAAGAAGTGTAAACATATTCTAAAATGGGAATATAAGTTTTTTTAATGAAGTTAGTATGTTCTATAGAATATAAGTTTAACTTGTTTTTCGAATGCTATTGCGCATGTGACTACTCTGCGTGCCTGCATCTAGTATGATAATAAAAGGTGGCCCCAGGGAGGGGCCCAGGACTCCCCTTTTCCTCTAGAGGATTGTTTCAAGGGTTGGTTGTGACCAGGCATGATGTCCAGTCATCCCGGATAGTCAAGCAAATTTGTGAAAAGATGGAGTAATATACCTGGTTGCCTCTCTTTGCTTGGGAAGAAATGTGTTGTCTGGATTGAACATGATCAGGGCTCATTAGATGATTCATATTATGGCCCTCTCCCAATGCTGTGGCAGCAGTGGAGTTTGGGAGTCTGGAGTCCTCTAGTTAAGGAAGGCATTAGAAGCCATCTTGTTGCTAGGGGATTCTTTGCTTTCATCTTTGACAGTATAGAAGACATAAACCTCATCTTCAAGAACAAACCATATTTTATGGGCCATCAAGGTATGTACATGAACAAATAGTCCCCATATTTCGATCCAACACAATATGTGCCCTTAGTTGTTCTAGTCTAGGTGCACCTTCCTCATTTACCCATGCATTGCTAGAATCCAAAGTCTCTAGAATCCACTGGAAACACCCTCGGAAAATACATAAACAAAACAGACAAAAAGGAACAATATTCCTATGCAAAAATATGCGTAGAAGTCGATCTCGAGGTGGGGCTCACGGAATCCATTCAACTAAAGGTTGCAGATTGGTCTCATTTCCAAGAACTGGACTATGAACACATTCTATTTAAATGCAAAATATTTTTCATGGCTACAAAGAATTTTGCTTTCGACGCGCAAAGAATTGATAGAAATGAGCATACTTCGAAAGGAAATCAATGAACCTGGTTTATAAAGTGGCCCAGCCAAAGGGAAAACAACGGATCAAAGGGAAGGGGCTAATGGGGTTGGGAGAACACCACCAGGGGGAAGGTTCAAGGGAAGAGCCGACCTTCGCTGACTAGAGGCTTCTAAAACCCCTTCGAAATCCTAAACACTCCTTAAGAAGCTCCAAAACCAACGAATGAGGAATCTGAGCAGCAGACCCTTCCTCCCATAGCGAAGAAAGACAATGTAGGGGTAACCCAATCCGGTTCCCCATTTAGGAACTTCCTCCTCCCCCTCCTACGCAAAAATGACAAAAAAAAAACCAAAACTACTGGATCACAAGAGAGACTTTTAAGAGGAGGCTGACCCTCAAAAGAAGCGAGGAGAGTCACATGAAGATGAGAGAAGAAGTGGAGGGAAAAATGCAGCGAGCGATCCACTATTGAAATGTCCTTCAGATAAATGCCAGAACAAGACCGCAAGGAGGTCCACCCATAAATCAGTGAAGTAATGTGTGTGTAGTCTCTTGGAGTCACGGAGGCTTAGAATTATGTCGAAGAAGAGGCTGAAGCAGGTTCCAAAGACCTTTTGAAAGTGAATCTCTTCAGGATATATGATCCAAGAGACTAAAATTGAAGAGGAAACCCTTCTAGAAATCAACAATCTGGAATGGAACAAAAATGCAGGGAAAGCCATTAGCGCAAGGGGCTCCTCAAGCGGTCTCACAACTGTATATTGAGCTGATATGGACAAGTTTCAACTAGAAATCTATTTTGAGACACAACACTAGATCTTCACTAACTTTGACATTCTTCAAGTAATAGTACCCTCTCTCTCTTTAATCTTTATGTCCCTATCCTCTATTCCGAGAAGAAAGATTGTTGGCAATATTTAGTATATTTTTTAGAGATCATCTCTCCTTCAAACATTATTCTAGACGGAGATCTAAACTTAGTTTTTGAACCAAAATAAAAGAAAGGTGGAAGCGATTGGCGGGGACAAAGCCCGTTCCACTTGTTGAGAACTAGTCCATGGAGTGGGATATCCTTGAATTCAAGCCTTCGAAATGAATCTACACCTGGACAAATAACAAAGTTGGGGTTGATCATATCTTAGCTCACCTGGATAGGTTCCTAATCGAGGAAGCTCATTTCTACAGGAAAGGAGGTTAATCTCTACCAAGATTCTTCCAAAACTAAATTCCGATCACAAACCCATTCTCTTGCATTTGGAAGAGGAAGAAAACTTTGGCTCAATTACATTTTTCTTCAACCCTCTTTGGATAGACAAGGAAGGGTTCTTGGAAACTGTCCTAATAGCCTAGTCCACTCGAGTTTCAGGGTCTCCAAGCTTTGTGTTGGAGAAGAGATTAAAGGAAACAAAGCATGCTTTGAAATCATGGGTTAAACAACCCATTAATACCCCAATAGGCACATGTGAAATTTGTTTCCATAGGTTATCAGATTTTACCAAATGGAATTGGAGATTAAGGACATCACCAATTTAGAATTAGAGAAAGAACAAGCTACTCAAAGCAAATCATGCAGCTTTCCATAGGAAGGTATTGGAGGCTTAAGTCTCGTAGCTTGTGGCTAAAATCTAGAGACCAAAACACCTCTTTATTCCATCGAAAATTCATATGCCACCTCTCCCAAAACCACATTTATGAAATAGCCTCTAAGGATGGGTCGATTCAAAAAGGTTTTTATCAGCTTAAAGCAGCAACAGAAACTCATTTTCAAAACCTTTAAAAAGAAGACGAAGTTGGTAGTGAGGAGGTCACCTATGAATTCCTCTCACACATCCCCTATCTTGTAAGCAAGGATGTCTTCAACCACTAAATGACCATTTTAGCAGAAGAAATCTGTGTTTCTAAGTCCATGGAGCTCGATAAAGCTCTAGTGCCAAATGGCTTCTTAATCCATTTTTATAGAACATGCTAGGAAATCATCAAGGTTGATTTGTTGAGAATGATTAAATCTTTCAATAAAGAGCCAAAGTGGGAGGCGGCACTAACTCCACTTTCCTAGATTTAATTCTAAGAGAGGTAGAAGTGGGTTCCTTGAAAAGATTAGACCCTATCTTGCTCTGCAAATGGATTCATACAATCCTATCAAACTAATGGAGAAACAAAAAACTTAATCCCTCTGTAGGGTATCCCTCATTTCTCCCATGGAGGTTGATCAAAGGATACATTAGAATGAAATATCAAATTTGAGGGTGCAAAGAATCTATGCATTCAGTCATCAGCGATGGGAGCAAGAGATGCTTATAAAGCTCGATGTGGAAAATGCATTTGACTGGGTAAATCTCTCCTTCCTTTACAAATATATTCTCTCTTTTGGTTTTTGTCTGATTTTGGTTGGAAATCTTGTACTAAAAGCCTTGGATAACCCCACACTAAGTGGGTACTAAGATCATTGTTCCTTCAAGCCTCAGGGGGATTAAGGCAAGGCTTCCCTCTCCCTTTCTGTACATCTTGATGGAAGATTCATTAAGAAGAAAGTTGGCTGCTGAAAAGAAGGTTGGGACAGTCCCAGACATTAGGTTGATGAAGGACCTTGATCCAATCAATCATTTTAGAAACTGGTTATTTTCAGGACTTAGACTAATTAAAAGTTTTCTAAAATGTCCTACTTTAATGACTAAATTTAGTTTAAATTTATTTCATGATTTTCTTATACTTGGAATAAACTAGGAATAGAATAATAACAACCTGCATGTGATAAACATAATAAGCTATCAAGCAACAACATAATAATTATAACAATAACATAATACATACCTCCACTTTCATGTTGGTTATCTAGTCCATTTTTTTTGATCTTGTTCTTGTTCTTGCCAGACTGAATATTAACCTCTCGTCAACAACAACATCAGAATAATGATAACAACAACATAATACATACCTCCACCTGCAGGTTGGTTTATCTAGTCCTTTTTCTGTCTGATCTTGTTCTTGTTCTTGCCCAGACTGAATATTAACCTCTCAGACAACTAGGAATAGACTCTCTGGCTCCCTATCTCCAGGAATCCTTGCGATTTCTTGGCCCCAGAGCCCAAAATTCCCAGCAACAACATTGCCCTATGAGAGTTCCCCAAAACAATTCTTCCAATTTCCTCCTCCTCCTCTATCTTTCAGAAATTCAGAAATCCTCAAATAGAAAATGAGATGCATCTTCCAAGTCTTCCCCTTCTTCATTATCCTCCTCTCTCAAATCCCCCTCATTAATTCCCAACAACCTTATCCCCCCATTAATTCCCCAACAACCTTATCCCCCCATTAATTACTTCACCCACATTTTAATAATAAAATAATAAAAGACTCATTAATATATTTTAATAATTAATTAAATTAAAATTACAAACTATGATAAAATTAATCAATTTGGATTGTTACAAAACAAACCGCAACCATCCATATAGTCGTTCACATTCATGAAT
>SNQJ01S0175670.1:8357-27969 GCA_010110895.2 Picea sitchensis | reverse complement strand
CTTCCTCATTCTCCCTAGGTGTCAACCTATAAGCTTCTTTGTTTGGTAAACTATCTCATGGAATAAGGTCAATATGATGGCTTATACTCCTAATGGGTGGCAATGAGTGAGGTAACTCATCCACTACTATGTCAACAAATTTTTCTAACAGTTCCTGGATTTCTTCAAGCAAATATTCCACAAAAGTATTTGTAAGGATAACTCTAGGCTTCCTTACTACAACAAACTGTATTTCTTTCTCCTTCTTGACTTCATTCAAGAGTTCCTTCCCACTCATGAGAAGTATACTTGAACTGGCTTCCCTCTTTTTCTCTTTGTCTTCTATTGGTAACAACATATGTGTCCTACCATTCTTTTCTAGGGTATAAGTATTCTTCCTCCCATCATGAATAAATTTTCTATCAAACTGCCATGGTCTCCCCAATAAAATATGACAGACATCCATAGGAATTACATCACATAATATTTCATCCTTATAACCTCCTATTTTAAATTCAACTTGACATTGTTGACTTACCATTACTTGATGTCCTTTCTGCAACCATGATACCTTGTATGAGTTTGGATGTGCAGTTGTTTTTAACTCCAACTTCTCTACTATCTCCATGGATACTAGATTGTCAGTGCTCCCATTGTCTATGATCACCTTGCAAACTCTGTCTTTCATCTTGCAAGCAATCTTGAACAGATTTGTTCGCTGAACTGGTTCTTCTGCCTCCTTCTCTGGTTTAAGAAGGATTTTCCTCATCATGAGGTTCTTTCCTCCTTCTGTTGCTTCTTCTTCCACATGCTTATGTGATTCAACAATGTGTGCTTCCCCTTCTCCTTCTTTCTTTCTCTCGGGACATTCCCAAGACTCATGTTCTAGTTTTCCACAGGTATAACATCTAACTTCACCTCCTCTAAGTCTTCCTCTTCCTCTGGAAAAAGAGCTTCTTCCTCCATGTTGTCCTTCCTTAGAACTTCCACCTTTCTCTGGGTGACTATGTTATTTTCCAACTTCATGCTTTGGTTTCTGGAACTTTTCTTTGCTGGTTCCCTTACCTCTGCTTGAATTTCCTCCTCTGTTTTGTTGGATTTGCTTCCTGGCCAATTTCTCTTTAGCTTTCAAGGCTGCTTGATAAACATCCTCAACTTTACTAACATACATCATGTTGATCTCCTCTTGTATTTCATATCTCAGCCCATTGATATATCCAGTTGTTTTCTCATCTTCATTCTCTTTCTGTTTAGCTCTGATGTTCCGTCTGTAAAATTCTTCAGTGTACTCCTTCACTGATAAGCTTTTCCGCCTCAGGTTCTGCAATCTCATGAACAGATTGATTTGGTAATCCTTTGGGATAAATTTGCCTTTCAACTTGGCTACCATCCTATCCCAGTTCTAAATTTTCCGCTTACCTTTTCTCCTGCAATCGTCTTACAGTTCATCCCACCATAGTGCTGCATGACCTTTCAATCTTGTCACTGCATGCTTCACCATCTTGTCTTCTTCGATATCTTCATAATCAAAGTATTTTTCCATAGCACGTACCCAATCTAACAATTCTTCAACTTCCAAATTGTCTTCATACATTGGTACCTCTATTCTTTCTCTAGTTCTTATTCTTGAAACAACTTTCAATAAGCGATCTTGTGCAACATCCTCTGCTATATTTTCTTCAACCTCTATCTCTTCGCTCTGAGCTTCACTGATATCTCCAACATTTGGTTCTCTCATCTGTGATGTTTCCATGGCCTCCAGTCTCATTAAGAGTTGCCTCATTTCTTCTTCCATTTCTGGATTCGCTCTACGCCTCCTGGGTGGCATGATTTCATTGTGTCACCTTCTGATGCTTACAAACAAAAATCAAATTTTCTTGATACCACAATTGATATCAATTTGTCTCCTTTATCCTTTGTTTGCTATCTGCAAAAAAACTCAATATCATCTCTGATACCACCTGATGCAACCCACTCTACTCCCCCATAGGGCTACACGACCTCCCGGTCAAGAATCTCTGATTCTTGAGTCAAATGACCCTTTGAGACCTTAGTGGTCTCCTTATGTATCTAAGCATAGGCCCTTTCGACTCCCTGGTTAGGTCTTATGGTACCCGCAACCTTCCCTCTCGCTCTTCTGTGAAATCTCAGAGTACTGGGAGTTAGCTCATTTTCAGATAATCCCCCTCTTGATATGACCTTGGGCGATGACCTCACGTGAATACGCGATTGCGGGCGCGGCCAAAAGCGGTTTGGTATCAAACTACTTTTCAACCTGCAATTCTCTTCGAGCCTCCACGTGTCCTCTTGCCAAAACCACAGTCTGGATTGCGGCCCGCCCTCAACATTTTAATGTTCACACAACTCCTGTCCCCGCAATGGTACAGGACCGTCGATCTCCCGATCTTGATGGTACTGTCTGAACTGACGGTTCAGATCTGCCCTTTCCAAATCTATAGACCAGATCTGCCCCTTCCAAATCTATGGACCAGATCTGCCCCTCCTAAATCAAAGGATGTGATCTCCTTCATGATTCTGAACTTCAGACTTTTCAAGTCTTAAACCCTTCTTTCCTCCGTACGTCAATCTTCTAGAGTTGACGATCTTCAGACACCTGTCCTCCTCAATCAATGACCCTGCTTCTACTTCGGGTGTTTAACCTTTCAACAAGATCAACTGTCCCGCGGCCCCTCTCTTGATCAATGGTTGAGATCTCCTTTGGGTCTCCGGACTTATGAGATCTCAAATCTCAAACTGAAACCCCAGTACAATTTACCTGGAGCTCGCGATTTGTTGACAAGTGTCCACTCATAGATTAACGACTCTCGACTCTTCGACTATTCACACTTCTGGAGTTTCAAGTCTCAACTGAAAAACTCTCGAATAGATTTTACGACGCTGTTGGTCTTCTGACACGTATCTCCTGCCGATTAACATTCAGGATCCTACTTCACCTATTTCACCTTGTCTTCATCCACAAACTTCCAGAGCTGTGGATCTTGCACCACTTGTCTTCCTTGACGATGGACGGTCCCAAACTACTTCGGGACTTCTAAAATTTGGTAAGTTCTCTCTTCTGCATGTGTGAAGATCTAAGGCTCGTGCACCTCGCTCTGATCAAACGGCTATTGATCCTTTGCACCGTGATCCAATGACCACTGTCGCTCCTCCTCCCAAGCTTTTGATTTCCTCTGACTTAGAAGATTTCTTAGTCTTCAAAGGTCTCGACCTTTTCTCCTCCTACGAGTCCGATTCTTCGATCTCCTCAACACTTATGAAAAGTAATATCCCTTTTGAGCTTGATCCTTAAAGGATTTTGACCTCCCACACACTCCTTGCGTTCGAGGATCTCGATAAATCAATTCAAAGAATTTCTTGAAAAAAATTCTTCTCGCCCTCCTGGCGTTCCTCTGTTCTATTTCTTCAACACTTAGTCATTCCTTGACGTTGTGCACTCCTTGCACCTGGTCTAAGTTTCCTCTTCTCTCTCTCTGAAATATTCTGAGTCAATCTGAGACTCAGTCGACGCACTCCTTGTGTTCGATATGCACACCTTGCATACGAGTTTCATAAGAGAAGCAAGTGAAACTTATCCAGTTTTGTCACAAACTCATATGATCAACTTCTCGAGCAATCATACATGAACGAAATGAACTAAAAAACATACACATAATGCAACATTCATTCAATCACACATTAAAATGATCACAGTCCAAGATTTGGGACAATTCTGTCTGTTCTATTCAGCCACGAAACAAATCACATATATTGCAGTTCTTCCCTGTGTCTTTCTTCTACTCTATTCTTCTCTACTCTCTATTCTCGTATCTCATCATACTTTTACAATGTAACAACAAACTATCTAAGGATTGGCTCCACGAGCTCTCTCGTCCTGTTTGCAACCTATCCTATCAAGTCATAGCGGTTACCTACTTTATCCTATTACAACAACTAACAGTGATTGCCAGATAAGAGTCAACACTCTATATCTACAACCCCTTATAGTCCTATACGTCTTTATAAACATGACATATTTAAAAATGCTGTTCCAAAAATATCTCAACAACTCGATTTACTTCTGAATTAAATGTTGATTTGAAACTCTGTCATGCTGAGATGTCATATATTTGCCTCCACGCTTGCATATTTGACTTTGAAGGCGATGCTCCTGCATCACAACACATCCCAACTAGTGATGGTCCCAAGCAACAATGAATAGAACCATTCAAGAACATTCTCATGTAGGGTTTGTGCAAATAATCAACATGTAACATTGTCTTTAGTTAGATTGAAAACATCACATATAATTTTGAATTTAAACAAGTGTTTCTTTACATCTTTTGAAATATTCCCAAAGAATGTGGAAATTTTTTCAATAGGAATGTTTGGCATTTGAAAATCTACTCTGGAAGATTTAAAGGGCTTCTATGCAATCTCCTTCTTTGGGTACCTATTAGTTTTTTTGGATCTTGTAAATCCATTGATGGGTTTGGTGGATAATATAAAATAGCATCACAACCCGAAATCAATTCTTTGGTGGATCTGTCATGAAAATTTTCTTGATGTTTTTTAATCCTTTCAATGAAATTACCAGAGCCTTTTAGAGTTTTTTCAATGGAATCACCAAGGATTTCATCCTCCCAAATATGTGATGGTCCTTTTTTCTCTTTGAGGTCATTCAAATATCTCTGGACAATAATTTTATAAATTCTATGCATGTAGAACAAGTATCGGTTTTCTTGAATCTTCTTTTCAAAACTTTGAAACATAGAGATTTTGGTTCTTCAATCAGATCTTAAACAAAGCCTCAAATATCTTGAAAATAAATTGTTCCCTGGTATGGTGACAAAAAATGTTGATGTTCATATTGGTCCAGACCCAAAAATCAACATCACGAGGATATGAATGCCCCTCCTTTTTTATAGAGGTGGTACTCCTCTTTGGCCAAAATATTGGAAGATTATTTGTATGGTTTTGCAATGAATGTAAAGGGTGAATTTTAAAGAGAAAACCCCGAGAGATATTCCAAGAAATATAATATATACAAATGTAAAACTATTATATACATTTATACAAGTATACATTAGATCATTTAAAGAAACGATAAGATAAAGTGTGTCAACATATATTTGTCTCTACAAGGTTTTGGAGTCTCCACTCAATTGACATTATTTCTTTCTTGTAAGATCAAATGAACTCAAAATATGCTCTTACTTTTACAAGATGAAGAAATGAAAGGTCTTCAAAGAACTTTAAATGATAAATTCATTATAACTCAAAAATATTTTTATAGGAAATACATTTGAAATCACATGCTTTCAACTCAAGTAAAATAAATCACTAATGTAGTTCCCTGAGTAGTTCTCTGCAGAAGAAATTTACAACAATATCCAAAATATGAAAATTTTAATAATATAAAAAAAGAGCTGAAACAACCTCTACAAAGTCTTAATGACAACTAATAAAGTGAATGAAATAGTAATTGAATTTTTATAGGGAGGGATATTGCTCCTCTAGACCTAAAATATTACAAGCTCAATGAAGATTTCAAAAAAAGAACTGCTTAGACCCAAATTTTCCTGATCTTAGTACGGTCATGGAAGATTTTATGGAAAGAAATAAGAAAGAAGAAGAAGATGAGAGACAAGTTTTAGCAGGCCATTTCACCGAATCTTCGAGAGATAGAAATTTAATTCTTGTGGACTCTTCACCACTTTAGAAACTTCTAACTGCCAACCTCTTGATGGTGCCTTCTCTTGCCTTTTTTAAATCTTCTTTCAATGTTCTTGAAGTAGTTAGGATTTTCCTTTCTAGAACTTTCCATGATTCATGTTTGGAGTAAACCAATTTTAATTAATGCTTTATTAGACTCTCATTAATGAATTTATGTCATTAAAAGTCATGCCTCCAAGTAGGCCCGACTTATTCATTTAATAAAGTTTATTTTCAATTTTTCAATTTGACTTCCTTTAACAAAACTGGTCTGTGTTTTAATTTTCTAAGTAAGACATTTTCCCTTTCATCCATGGGAAACATTCCAAATTCAATCCTCATCATCTCATCTTTCCAGCAAGTCTTCGTGAGCGCAATTTGGAGTTTTGAATTTCGATATATGAGCTTGGGAAGTTGAGGTTCCAAATAGATCTATCATCAAACCATAAAAACCAATTTAACTGTTCTTTCAATTTCTGAGATAAATAGGGCCAATTTCAATCCTTCAAGCCTATTCCATCATCTTCCTCGTCAAATTACCTTTCCACCTAGGTAAATTTTTCCCAAATATGACTGTCGTATCTCAAGTTATGTCCTCTGGAACAATAAGACTCAACAATCGTCGATCAAATTTGTGGGGAAATTTTGTACCCTTGATTTAAATTTCGTGCTCCTTCATAAGAATTTCGACTTTTTTTCATAAATTTTTTATTGCACATGCATGGTATTTTTGGATATTTTATGGCATATAATAATTTTTTTATCATACACTTAATTTGAAGCAAGAGAAGACTATGGAGACTTGACCTTGACCCCTTAGAAAATTAATGAATTAATGAAAAATTTAATTCCTGGCCAATGCCTAGTCATCGCCCAATAAGCATCTAGTTAGTAACAAGTCAAAACCTAGTCATAGACCATGTTTCACATTCTGATAAGGTTCCACATGTCATAGTATAATTGGTTTCCACGTGTCATCATATAAGTGGTCTGCATGTGTCATCACGTGGTTGGGTGAGTAAGATCTTAGAAAATATGGTTGTGTTGGAGAAATGGGAGAGGGACAAGAGTGAGGATAAGTGATGTGGATCAGAGTGAGAGGATACGAAGGGATGTGAGGGTGGAGTGATGGAAGCAGAGTGGCATAGGAGAGGAGAGTAGGTCCACAGGTCCGAAAACTTTGAAAAGTAGTTAAGTATGGATGAGTGGCAAGAGGGATGAGTGGAGAGAGGGTAAGGGAATGTAGAGTTAGGAAGGAGTGGAGTAGTAGCAGAAAGTAGCTCCGCAGGTCCAAAAACTCATAAAAATGGTTAAGTGTGGGAGATGGAGTGAGGGAAGAGAGGAGGAGGTAAGGAGTAAGGAGATGTAGATCGTGGGTAAGGAATGTGGAGGTAATGGGAAGAAGGGGTATAGCTCCGAAAGATTGAAATGAGACTAAGGGAAGTATGGAATGAGAAACATGAGATGAAACAAGACATATGGAAATACGGAAACGAGACATAAGGAGTGGAAACAAGAAATACAGAACTAAGAAATGAAGTGGAAACAAGAAATACAAAACTAATAAATGAGTATAAGTGTGGTTCCAAGAAAATCAGTGTGGTTCTGCAAATATAATCATAGTTTCAAGAAAAAGGGCATGGTTATGAAAGTATTATCATGGTTCCAAGAATATATTAGTTATGTTGCACATGGAAAAAAGCGTGTTTTTGGGAAGTTAGACAAAATCTTGGATATCTTGAGAATACAAACTTAGATTTTGAATTTGAAAAATGTGTGATGAAGCTGAGACCGAGGGCTACACAATGAACTGATAATATTTCAAAATTTCCTTCTTTTGATATTGTTTTTTTTTTTATTATTCAAAGAGGGGGAAATCTAGGTGATCAATGTTATTGATCAACGTGTATCTTTTTTTTATTAATCTAACTAATAATTGGTAGTATTGTAGGGAAAAAAAACTTCGTTGTATGCATGCCTATATACCCAAGGAAAATCCATGTTTTTTTGGCCACCATTAGGCAAATTGTTTCCTAGCTTGTTAACATTGCATTTTAATCTAATATAAAAAAGCTAGATACTAAGCATTGTTGTTGGACTATTTATTCAGGTTTAAATTTGGTGCTCTTAACTGAAATTGTTGCATTTATGTATGAATTTCAAAATATTTTGGTCTAAATAGAGTTTTTCACATTGACTTGAAATCTACAGTAAATATGTGCTTACGAAAACACTATTTTCATTTTATTTTGGAAGTGGTGATTACCTCTTATCCTTATAAAATTCTTAGTTGTTGATGTTGTTTAATGATTTGTGTAAGAATTATTTTTATGTAATGTTATTATTGTTGGTGATTTCTATTGGCTTGAGTGCCATAGCCTAACTCTACCCTCTTTTAGCATTTGACCCATCCAATCTTTTTGGCTATGGATTTAATAAAATTAGGTTATGAAAACAATGGTTGAATGATTATTTGTAGATGCATATATTTGGAATATGTGGGAATGAAAACTTTTCCAAAGTATTAGTTTTTCTTCACTTGAATAAATATGTGTTCTGGTATTTTATTTCATTGATTTAGTAATTCAAGTTTTATCTAATAAACTACTTTGATATGCCATCATTTCATAGTTGTGTGCTTTATTTCAAATTTAATGTTGGAAGAGAATGATAATAGAATGTTTCATTGTTGTATACAATGAACAAAAGACTCTATGTGGCTACTAAGTTTTGGAATTCCATTAGGAATTTTGAAGTGAAATTGATTTCTAATATGAGTTTGGTTTAGTTTGAAATATTTAAAAGAGTATATGCTTTATTTGGGAATAAATGTAATTAGTAAAACAACTTCACCTTTTATGAATAAATAAATTGTGATAAGATTTCTCTTTCTTATTCGAAAAATGTCAATTATTTGGTTTAGTTTGAAATATTTAAAAGAGTATATGCTTTATTTGGGAATAAATGTAATTAGTAAAACAACTTCACCTTTCATGAATAAAGAAATTGTGATAAGATTTCTCTTTCTTATTCGAAAAATGTCAATTATTTTTTTGTTTTAGTAGTTTATCATTTTATTTAATTTATGAAATGGATTCCAAGATTGAATCATTAAACTGCTGACGTGTGGAGGAAAAAACAGTTGGTCTAGATTGATATAATGTTAAGACATTATTAGCTATAACATTAAGATATTATCCTTGTTGAGTTCATTGGTTAAAAGAGTCTTTGTTTCTTCATGAATGGAGTCTCATCCAATTATATTTCAATGATGCACTAACTCACAATCATGCTTGGTTTGGTTATCGATTTATTCCTATGGTTTTAATCATTGAAGGTATTCACAAACATTTTGGTCTTATTATAATGACCTTTTTTAGATTAATGTATGAATCACATGCTCAGAAAGAGTTAAATGTTCCATATTATTGAAGTTAGATTTATTCAATGAAATAAATCAAAGTCTAGTTAACAAGTTACTTAAAAAATAGTCCGGATTCCGAATATGAATGCTTGAAGTTTTCTAATTGTCTATTGAGCATTTGTTTGGAAATCTATTGGGCATTTCATTTTTATGAAGATATGGAAACTTGTTTAATTGATGACATTTGATTATGATGGAAAATATTATATATATATTTTTTAACATTATTAAAATAAGATACATTAGGAATATTGTTAGTTTGTGTTTAGAAAGTGTTTTTGTTATTGTGTTTCTATTTTTATCACCTAAAAACTATTCATTTGTGACATTTACATAAGTTTTCTAAAATATTCTATAAGTGCTCTTAGATATGTAATTTTATTGATCAAGAGAAAACATTATTACATAGTGGGTTAGAGGCAGAGAATATATATAACCTCTCAATCCTTATCTTATTATGTCATGTGTCCTTGATTAAAAACTCGAGGATAATCATTATGACAAGGATGTGACAAGGCCAATCTATCTCCTAGGAAATACACTTTCTAGAATAACTTTATTATTCTAGGAAAATACTTATTTAAATAAACTTTAGGATTATTAGGCTAAAATTCCCCCCTTTAATCTCGAAGTTTATTTTTACAAATGCCAAGTTCATCTATAAACTTGGTGAATTTTATTTTTCCTAATGGTTTGGTAAAAATAATTGAAGTTTAATCTTTAGATGGACAATATTTTGGATTGATGATGCCATTGTTGATGAGTGTTCTGATGAAGTGATACTTGGTGTTGACATGCTTGGTATTGTTATGAAGTGCTAGAATCTTGGTCATTTTTATTGATGATTGACTAGTAATCAATAGAATAACTGGTTATTTCTGATAGCACCCAGATCCTACAAAATTCTACACAGCCATAAAATTTCACATGCTGCTTACCAAACTGAAATGTACTCTACCTCTACTGAAGAATTTACCATTGTATCCTACTTTATACAATTCCAAGATACTATTGATGAACCCATATTCATTAAATAATATGATGCTGAGTTTCTATCATTGATATCACTTGCAAAATATACATCTAAATATGCAGCAAGTGTAAAGTTGTTGTTCTTGTTATGGATAAGCCCAGAGTCTTTTGTATCTTGACTATACCTTAGGACCATTTTTGCTACATTCCAGTGGATTTCTCTAGGTTCTTGCATGAATATAGAAACAATACTAACTGTATATGACAAATTTGGACGAGTGTTTGTCAGATAAATGAGGCTTCCAATCAACTATCTATAGTTGGTACTGTTCACCAATCCCCCTCTTCAAATTTTGAAAGTTTTATTTTTTTCTCCATAGGAGTAAGAGATGGTTTACAATCCTCCATGCCAAATTTCTTCAATAAATCTATAACATACTTTGTTTTATTGAGGAATATTTCATCACATTGTTGTGAAACTTCCACTCCTATATAGTATCGAAGTGGCGCCAAATCTGTCATTTTGAATTCTTTTTGGAGTTCCTATTTTACCTACTTGATGTGATCTTCATAATTTCGTTTAATGATTAAGTCATCAACATAAAGAACAATGATAACCAAGTTTTGGACTTGCATCATGAAATATAGATTATCATCAGAATCACTGCGATGAAAACCAACATGCCTAAGGTATTTATCCATCTTGGCATACCATGCTCTAGGTGCCTGTTTCAAACCATACAAAGCTTTAATAATTTTGTAGACTTTGTGCTCCTTTCCTTCAACTTCAAAAAATGGGGGTTGAGTCATATAAACTTCTTCTTTCAAATCACCATTAACAAAGGAACCTTTGACATCAATTTGGTGAAGTGTCCAACCATACAGTGCAACCATATTTATTACAATTATGATGTTGTTCCAGTTTGTTATTGGAGAAATTCTTTCTTCATCATCATTTCCTTTTTTTGAGCAAATCCTTTGGAAACAAGTCTTGCTTTGTATTTATCTACTTCACCATTTTCTTTATACTCGATTCAATAAACCCATTTTTAGTCGATGTGTTTAACATTTGTTGTACAATAAACAAGTTTCCATGTTGCATTGGCAATTACTGAATCATACTCATCCACCATGGCTTGCTACCATTATTTGTGCTTCATTGCTTCTGCAAAAGTTGTTGGTTCAATAGAATAATGAGTTATTAAGGTAAAATTTGAGTGAGATGAAGTAGAATTTCTAGTTCTTGTTTTGTCTTATTCATCTCCTAATTCCCATTTTTCTAGTTCTCTAGCATCACTTGGCTTCATTAGAGATTTTTCTCCATTATATATATATATATATATATATATATATATATATATTTCCACAAGTCATTAAAACTAATGTATTTGCATGTGACGACTCCAAGACTTATAGTTCTTGGTTCCATCTAATTTGTCAGAATCTGTGAATAAATTTTATTGGTCTCCTTTTTGACATCCATAGACACCTTACTTTTGCGACCTATATTGAATATGTTGCCTAAAACTATGAGTAATCCATTCATTTTTATTAACGATACACTTTTTTGGCTATCTCTTGGTGTACATGAGGTAATGCATGTTTAACCTATGATTTTCATGGATTATTGATAGTTAGAATAGTTATATATGTGTTTTATTCCATTTAATACCCTTGTTGTGTAAATCTTATTAAGACAGGGTTCTAAGACGACACTCAAGGTCATCCGATACTCACACTCCAAGTCATCTGGTACCAGAAGGTTCTACAATCATTCTGTACTTGTGTTCATCCGATACTCACACTCCAAGTCATCTAGTACCAGAAGGTTCTATAGTCATCCGATACCTATGCTCATCTGATACCTGGGTTCATCCAGTACCAGATATAGTTCAAAAATTTGGAATGCTTCTAGAGGAAAATCGAGGACATGGGTTTTTTCCAAAGTGATGTCTACATGCAGAAATGTGTGTCAGAATTCACTCAGATCGCACGTGTGTACCTCAATCTTAGGGGGAATGATTCTGCAAAAATTAGTAAAAATATCAAACTGCCAACGTGCATCTCAATTTTCGTGCAGATGGTATCATATCTAGAAATTCTACGATATAGGTTTTGTCTAGAATATGGAAAATTGAGTAAAACAAGGTCAATTTTTTAAATTAAAAATGATTTAAGAGTTATGGGTGCGTCTTCAACTCAAATCTGCCCAAATTGATGAAAAACCCATATTTTGAGATTTGTGCCCAGAAATGTAAAATTCGACATCTGAACTTTAGGATTTGATCTCAACCACTCCCTGATGGTTTTTTATGTATAAATAAGACCTCATAGGTATGCAGAAGGGGAGAGGAACTTGTATGCTATAGATTTGATTCTTGAAGAAAATTGTTGATTGTACACTTGTTATTGAAATAATGTTATGAATTACAACTTATGGAATTTATGTGTGATCAAATCTTTTATTATGTAAGTTTCTTTTAAAGATTCCTTGTTGGTACGACAAGGTCCCACCGACCCAATCAAGGTAAGATTCCTTGTATGTTTTGTGTAATTATAATTCTGGTTTTTGTGTAGATAGAACAATTCCATGTTGTGATTGTAGTATCTCATTTTATTCCCGTTGTGTTTCACTAAAACGATTGACAAAAAGTAATATAGATTTGTGGTGATTTTGAGTGCAATATAGATTTATGAGTAAGTATTTTTTTATTTTTTTGTGTGTGTGTAGACAACCATTTGTTATATTGAATGCTTTAATGTTTATTTCTATTTTACAAATCCAGGAACAATTGAGATCTCCATCTCTCACCCTACACAAACCTATAATGGAGTATCTCACTACACCCATAGTTTCTTCCAGAATTGATTAGGTGATATCTTGCAAATATAGGAACAATCAAGATCTCCATCTCTCACCCTACATGAACCTATAATGGAGTATCTTACTACACCTAGTATTTCTTCTAGGATTCATTGATGTTTCTTTTAAGAATGTGTAGAGTGTTAATTATAAATTGCTACTAGATTAGTTGCTATAGGAAACCAAGTCAAAGTTCATATTTTCCTTTCATGAGCCTGTAAATGAACAGATTCATTACCTGAGCAAGAGCCTTTAAATCACATGCTTGTTGAGATTTTGTTTATGAGTTTTTCTTTCTGGTTTCTAAACTGTGTGGATAGTATTGTTTGAAGATTGTTAAACACAGTATTGGTTTTGGAGTGTTTCTTATGTAGGATTTACTCATCAGACATAGTAACCCACCTGTTTCTGACACATATAGTGTAACAACTCTATTGATTACGAATCCTGGTCGATAATTTATGTTTGGTAATATATTATACATATATATACACCAAAAAATTTACCAATTTTGACATGAATTGTTTATCAAGTACACACAATCAAATGAATACTACCATGCACAAAAGACACTACACACATTGCAAAAGAGTGCTATAAAGGCTTGGCCTTGACTTTCCTATAACCTCGATGAAAAATATATTGATAAATTATTTCACTGGACTCTTATCAATGCTTTAATTATAAATTTAACAAACTTAAAAAATTTAATATAAAATGATAATCATAACCCCTTTGAAGTGAACAATAATATTCAACGATTCAATTACAATAAATAAAAAAAAACCCAGAATACACCAATTAAAAGATACATCAATCCTTGTATCTCCAATTTTACATAAAGTGCATAAAAGTTTTATATCTTCCAAAATAAAAATAGTATGTTCTTGCCATCTTAAAAAGACATGCATTCTACTTTTCACCGAAAATATAAATTACCATTCTTTACCCTTATACCTCCACTTTCTTTTTAATGGAAAACAACATTTTTGTCTTTTTCCATGGTATCACATCTTTACTTTTGTTAAAAAATGACTTTAAAAAGTATGTTATGTCATTAAAAAAAATGCATGGAAGACATGTAATGAAAAACTGTAACTTTTTTTAATACCCATCTAGTGTGTGTGATTGACATTGGCGCATTTTGATTATCGATGGTCCACGACAATTTCATCTAAAGAAGAATTTGATTTCACTGAGCCGGTATGAGAGGCACAGATCCGACAGTTGAACCCTATGGAAATTCTCTTCATCTTATAGAATTATAATAATTTCAAACTTAGTTCAGATCCACCTAACAGGCCTCAAAGTGGTTCATTATTCCTTTATGATCGGAAAATACTTCGCTTCTTCCAATTGGCAGGAAAAATGGGAAAACTTCGAAAAGCACATGAACGGTTGAAGTTTGGGAATTTGAATGCTTTGCACTATTATTATGCATATGGGGAAGATAATACCAACTCCCAGTGATGAATCCATTGGATAATAGAGGAGTCTTATGAGCATAATGTTCATGTGCATTTCATAGAAGTTCCAGAGGGAAGATTCAATTCCTCCTCACTAGCCAAATTCTCAAAAAATTGTTCTTTAGTTGTTCAGCTTTGATACAAGTGCAAAACTGAAGTGATGCAACTGGAAAAGAGAAATATTTGTCTCTTTTCTAATGTGTTTTGGTGTTGATTGGAACTTTAGAGCATCAAACGCTTGATTCACAATTCAATGGCACATGTTACAATTTTTGATATAGTGTTTATACTTTTCCTTTTTTTTAAGAGATATTTTATAGATTTGTGAGATCTAAAAGAAATCATATTTAAATCTTGGTTTATGGATTTGCTCTCGGATCTAGTAAGATTTTTGAGAAAAAAAATTGAAAAATTTCAAAAAGGTGTAGATCTAATTGAAATCACAAATGATTGAAAAAAATTTCATTGATCTCAAATAACAAAGTACTTTTTTGAAGACATTATAAAGAAACCATGCTTGATATTTGGAATGTTTTTCTTTATTGATTCATCATGATCTCCTCATCACCATGACTCTTTCATCAAAATAGAATTCTCCTCAATATGGCTATGATACCATGTTAATTTTCAGAAGTGTCGTTAAACATGTTATGTTGATCTGAGAAAAGATTATTACATAGTGGGTGAGAGGTAGAGAATATATATAACCTTTCAAGTCATATATCAATATTCCATGTATCCTTGACTAACAACTCAAGGATAATTACTGTGACAAGGATGTGACAAGGCCAACCTATCTCCTAGGAAACACATAACTTCTAGAATGACTTTATTATTCTAGGAAAAATAATTATTTAAATAAAATTTAGGATTATTAGGATAAAACAAACATGTTTTCTGCCTATTCACCACATTTTCCACCTCCACTAGACCTCTGGAAACTTTTGAGACAAACTTGGATTTTGACCCATTAGGGCTATATCACACAAAATGAATTTTGGTTATGGTCAATGTAGGTTCATCACTAATAAAATGTTTTTTGGTGACGTATATTTAATTACCATCACTATTGATGCTACCCATGAAACCCATACCTCGTAAAAACCACGATTTTGACAGTTTCTGGTTGGAATTTTCCAGAAAAAGAAAGTAGTTATAAGTGGACATTTCTAAACCCTAATTGCTATTATTAGCATTGACATGGTCAAATAGCCACTATTTGTATGGCCATGTCAAGGGTGTTTAACCACACATAAACAAACCATAAAAAAAAATTCTTCTCCTTAAACCATTCTCACGTCAAGGGTGTTTAACCACACATAAACAAACCATAAAAAAAAATTCTTCTCCTTAAACCATTCTCAACCAATGCCTTTTTTAGGATATGTATCCGCACTGTATGGTGATGGTTAGTGTATGTTCGTCACTGATAAAGGTGACTTTTGGTGACAAACATTTAATGAACATCACTAATGAAGTGAATTTTGGTGACATATATTTAATGAACGTCACTAATAAAGTGACTTTTGGTGACGGATATTTAATGACTACCACTATTAATCCATATATAGTGACCATCACCATACTTTTTTGCATTGTTTCTATAATTTATTTTTTTCAAAATTTTTAGTTTTCCTTTACTTGAGTGTTCTTTTAGTGTTTATTTGTCCTTTTTGAATACTTATATTGTATTTTAGGTTCATTCTTTAAGAGTTTCCATAGGTTGATAAAGGCCCCCTAGGGTGTTTAGTATCTTGCACTTCTTGATCTCCTTTAGATTGCATTTCATATTTTTGTTTCAATATGCTTAGGAAATAACTTTAATCTTGTTGTCTATCCCATATATGTGCCTTATTACATGAACTTATGACAAATAAAATCCTCCCTAGTTGCATGAGTATATTTCCTAAATTTGGGGTTTGCGTGTGAGGTCTTAATCTTTGTTTTCTTCAACTTTCTTTCCCCCTCTTTTATATATTTCAGATTTGATTTGTTTGTTGTTAAACTAGGCCATTTATTTCATATTAGAGAGTCCTTCAAGTAAATAAAATAGTCACTTTATAATCTTATTATTTTTCTTGATTCTTGTGGTTTTCTTGTTTGATATTTCATGCTTGTGAAGCCCTAGTTCTTAACTAGTTTGAGGTAGATTTATTTCAATTGTGAAATTTGAATTTCTACAAGATCTTTTCTCTTTTGAAATTTAAATAGGATAAACAAAAATTTCATTCACTTTAGTATTTTTCTTAGTTGGTAGTTTGCTTCTTAATTCTAGTTTTCATTTATTGCAATTTACTTTAGTTTTCAAGCATTTTTATTTGAAGTTATATATGTGCCACTTGTGCACACACTTCACACCCTAAATTATTTGCTTGGTTCATGACCCCAATATCATCCCTAAAATAAACCGTATAATTTAACACACACAAGTCCCCATTGGGGCCAAAAATAATGCAATAGTTAATTTAGGATTGTGGGGATATGTATCCAAATAACTTGTCACAATCATCTTACATTTGAGATGTAATGATTGAATTTTAGAGGAATTAAAATCCTTTATAATGGATATTGTTAGAAACTTTTCAACAATAGGCTCACTCTTCGGAGTGGATAATGCCAAGGTTGGTACCAAAGATGTGATTGAGACTCCTATCTCTTTCATTATTGAAGATCCCCCGATCATATGGTTTTCGTTTGAGGGCAAGGTAACATCTTGCATGTATATGTGAATAGGTAACTTAGTGGCAATTATACTAGGTTTATTTACCCATGTGTTTCCTAAATGAGGGAGGGTACCTACAATATATTTCTACGGGACATTGGGACTTCATCACCCATTTCCTCCTAGTTGTAATTGTCTCATTCATACCTTAAATAATATACATAGGGGACCTAAGATACCCTTTTTGTTAGTTGTTTTAAGGTCCTTTTCCCATATCTTAGGACTTGTTTAAGAACTATTAGTTTATCTCTTAGGCTTGAGTCCTTTTCTTTTGATATGATGAATATTTAATTAGGCTACTTTTATCTTGATTCAAACACACTTATAACCATTTCTTGCACAACTTGAGCATGTAGTCTTATTGTTTGATCACTTTATATTCTTACTTCATTTCTTTAGTAAATTTAACCTTTGATAGACCTATTGTATTTTAAGATTGATATTTGCATTCAGGAATCATAGCACCCCCATGAAGACTCTCTTGTAGACTCAAAAGCCTTTATCCTTTGATCATTTGTGGATGTATTATATCCCTCATTCAACAAGTTTAGGTTACTCCACCCAAGATACCATCGGGAAATTCATCCACATATTTTGGAAGTTCATGGTCCTAAGATTTAGAGTTCTCATATTGTTTAAGGTCTTTGGGTTCAATTGTTCCTAGAACTAGTTCTTCTTCATCGAACTTGAGTTCCACACTGGTCTCTACCATTTCAAAAACTAATTTTAACCAACCCACTTTGAATTAATTGACGGTGTTAAATCTCTAAATCTATTTTATTTTACCAAACTAACAAATGATCCTATTCGACATGATACCACTTGGCCCAATATTCCAACCAAACTACCTTAGAATATTCCCAAGTTTGAGGATCACACTAGAGAAGATACCTCCAACCACATAATGTATTTTCACCCTTTTGGTATTCCTCTAGCATCATCATTGAAGACTCAGTGGGGTTGAGATTGTTTCAATGCATTCTTATGGGTGCATATGGAAAATAGTACATTGATCAACCAACCTATTCTTATACCACCTTTGAGTCCATAGTCAAGGAGTTTTTAACCTTCTTTGAACTCTTGATTCACCATGATGTAGGAATCAAGATTCTCATCAATTTCCATCAAAACACCACCACCCATATCACAAATCATATCCATGAAAAACATAAAAAATGTGTCTTGTGAAAAGATTAGGTCATTGATAGGTTCCTCATGGACTAGTGTTTGAAGTCATCACTTCCTCCCATTGCTAACGATGTATCCATGACTATGCCCAGGAGTGAAGAGGAAGTCATACACAAGGCACAAAAATATGACCTTATCTATGCCCAACTACGATATTTATATACTATCCTTATTGATTCTCCTCACTCTCACTTAGGTGACTTGTCTACACCAGGGGCATCCCATGTAGTTGATGGTGTGATAGGTCCTATGTCACCTACTAATCCAAGTGGATATCGGTGGCCACCCACCTTTTCCAAATGGCGCAAAACAATTTTCTGGCAATTTTGACAATTTACTATTTTTAGCAGGTTTTAACTTCTGGGGCCATTTTGAGGGCCCAAATGAATGTTTTTCGATATTGAGGTTCTCAATGATATCCAAATAAATAATTGAGCCTCCAAAATGAATTTCCTCGATGATACCTTTCCAACGAGCTATCACACGCCTAAAACGGAGATTGTATGCAAAAGTTACGACCCCAGGAAGTTGATGTACTCACTTACCCAAACGGGGCCCACATGACTTTTGGCGTTTCATCTCCTAGGGTTAGGTTTTTGGATGTCTAGGGTTTTTGGCATTCCTTCTTATTGTAAAAAGGCCTTCAGAGCCTCATTGTAATCATCTTCTTGCGAATGTGAGTAGCTGCCACATCTCTTCTCAGAGATAAGCTGCCACCATTCTAGCGAGTCTTTCACTCTGTATTTTTACAGTCTTTGTATATTTCTTTGATTAATAGAAATTGTATATTATGGTATATCTGTGTTTATGGTTTCATCTCTGATACATTTCTGTTATATTATTGAATATCTGTGATATCTCTGTGCATTTCTTTATTATATCTCCGCTCTCATTTCGTGTCGAAAATAATCCGGAACAGTGGTATCAGAGCAGGCTGCTCTTGATCATTTTTTCAGTGCATGTCCCTGACGAGGTCCGAGTATGGAAATTTGGGTCTCGAGCTTGTCTCTCTTGAAGCCAATCTCTCTCGCACACCCAAGAAACCCTCAATGGCGGAAGAAAAGAAAAGCGACGGAGCAGATGATCCTATCAATCTGTTGCTTGAGCAAGCTCTCTCACGACAGAGGGGTGAAATGATGGAGAATTTTTCCCACATCCTTCAATGCCTGTCGATAACAACAGGCGCATATTCATCAAGCGACCACTTTGGAGGCACCTCGCCTTTCAAGGTACAAGTTAATTTTGATATTCCTGTATTTGAAGGACATATAGATGCAGAAGCCCTA
>SNQJ01S0175669.1:7062-20069 GCA_010110895.2 Picea sitchensis | reverse complement strand
AGGAGTTGGGTTTATCTCAGCTGTGTGTGGGAGTGGTAGCTCCGCCGTGGAGGCGAGCTGAGACGCTAGTTTATCTCTGGTGCTTGTGTGGCCCCTTTGCGGCTCGGGGGTCTAAAGGGGAAGCAGAGTACCCCTAGCATTTGGCTGGGAGGTACCGGTGAGTTTTCAGCGGTTGGAAAGCGGAAGCGGCAGGGAGAACGGACAAGGCACGGCGCGTGGAACGTCTCTGAAGCGGGCATGTGGCTAAGGTACGATTTTAATTGGTAAAGTAGAAAGTGTTTTATAATTGGCAAATTATTGTTATTGGGATAATATGATGAGATTGTTTGGCATTTGTATATTCGGCAAATTTCGTTTCTGCAAGTTTGTGTGAATTGTTCTGGAAATGTTGAAATTGTTACCGCCGTTTTGGCCATGAGAAGAATGTAGTTTGTTGGGCGTTTGGGTAAGCATTTGTAGATAGGAGGTCGTTACACTTTACCTCCTCATTCTCTTGAGGTTTCAATCTATACACTTCTTTTCTCGATAGACTTTCTCTTGGTATTAAGTCAATGTGGTGGCTACTACTTCTAATAGGTGGAAATGAGATTGGCAACTCATCCACTACTATGTCAGAAAAATTCTCCAACAATTCCTAAACTTCTTCAGACAAATCCTCCATAGAATTAATTGTAAGGATAACTTTCGGTGTCCTCACTACAACAAACTACATCTCATGTTCCTTCTTTACTTCACTTAGGAGTTCCTTCCAACTGATGAGAAGTATACTTGTCCTGGCTTCTTCCTTCACTTTCTTTTCCTCAATCGGAAACAACATGTGTGTCCTACCATTCTTCTCCAAAGTATAAGTATTTTTTCTCACATCATGAATGACATTCTTGTGATACTTCCATGGTCTCCCCAACAAAACATGACATACATCAATGAGAATCACATCACACAAAATCTTGTCTCTATATCCTCTTATTTTAAATTCAATAAGGAATTGTTTAGTTACCGTTACTTGATGACATTTTTGCAGCCATGATACCTTATATATACTCGGATGTGCAGTTGTCTCCAGCTCCAATTACTCCACCATCTATATGGATACCAAATTGTCAGTGCTCCCACTGTCAATTATCACATTGCATACTTTGTCTTTAGTCTTGCAAGATGTTGTGAACAAATTGTTCCTCTACACTGTTTTTTCAACCTCTGGATCTGGTTTTAAGAGAACCTTCATCATCATCAAATATTTTCCATATTCTATACCTTCTCCTTCAACATTCCACTTCTGCACTTCTGAAAAGTGAGCTTCACCTCCTTCTCTCCTTCTCTTGGGGAATTCCCAAGACATGTGCCCTGTCTTTCCACAGGAATAACACTTCACATAAACATGTGTCCTGTCTTTCCATTCTATTGAGGTTTCCTAGAAACAGAGAATTTCCTTTTTATTCCATGCCTGTTGTAATAGTCCATAAATTCCTTTGAATTGAAGTCTCCTCCATTATCAGATCTCAAACATTTGACTTTTGAATCCATTTCATTTTCAACCATTTCCTTGTAGAGCTTGAATTTTTCAAAAGATTTTGACTTATTCCCGAGAAATCAAACTACAGTCATTCTTGTATAATCATCAAATAATAACACAAAGTATTTCTCATCTTTTAAACCCTTTGTTGTAGTTGATCCAACTAGATCAGTATGTACAATTTCCAGTGGTCTTGTCGTTGAATATTCTTTTAATTTAAAACTGGTCTTTGTTTGCTTTCCTTGTTGACAATGCTTGCATAAAGTGTTGGTTGGTTTTGTATTCTAGGGAATTTCTCTAACTTCTTCCTTTTTTATGACTTTGATAAGGTTATCAAAGTGTATGTGACCCATTATTCTATGCCATAGCCAAATTTCATCTTCCTTTCCTAGACAACACTTTTCATTTCCAATTTCACTTAGTAAATATATGTTGCTTGAAGTTTTATTAGTTGTTGCAATCAATTTTCCTGAACCTTCTTTTCTTATCTCGCACTTTTGTGAATCGAAAGTAACTTTATGACCTTGGTGACACATTTGACTCACACTTAGAAGATTATGTTTCATATATTCTAATAGTAGAACATTTTTTTCCTTGGTGTCCTTGTTTCCAATTCTGACTTCTCCTTTTCCAATGATTTTAGATGAATCATCATTTCCGAAGGAGACTGGTCCATCTCTTTCCTTTCTTAATGTAAGAAACATGTATTTATCACATGTCTTGTTCTTTGTATAGCCACTGTCAACATACCAACCACATTTCTTCTTCTTATCTTGTAGAGCGAGTGTGCATTATTCATTGCTATATTGATTCTTATTTCTTATCCATGTTCTCTTATGAGGTTCTTGTATGCGACTGTTGTTGTTCTGATGTGGTTCTCTAGGAAGAACTGCCATTCTGCAATCTTTGGCCATGTGTCAAAAGTTGTTACACTTGTAGCACTCCACTTCAGTGCTCAATGATCCAAACCTGTTGTAACTTCTTCTTTGTGTTTCACTAGGCCTTCTTGGATAACCGTTTTTTGTATGAATTTCAAAGTTGTTTATGTTCCTGTTGTTAGCTCTGCAATTCATATCTTTATGTCCAAAATTATTGCATGCATAACATAAACCAAAAAGATAGTTTGATACCTGGGAGTTGAAGATTTTTATGAAATAATTTTCTCTTACGAATTCTTCTTCTTCCTAAGGCCTATCTATTGGTTTCTTATTTTGAAATCTGAATCTTCTCGGTGGAGGATTGTCCCCGTAATCTTTCTTATATATCTTCCTATCCTCTTTGATTGTTTCTGCATAAATTTTTGGATATGTTTCTTGTTATTTTGTTTTGGATCTTGATCCATTTTCTATCTGATTGTATCCAAGTGTGGACTTGTCATGATGAGGTTTTTGATTGCTGATAATTTCATCCAAAACTTTTGAGTTGTTATGCATATTTTTCTTTTGAAGATCCTTTCTTAATGTGACAATCTTTGCTTCCAAATTTCCTATGATCTTGTCTCTTTCTTCTAGTTTTTCCTTAAGTTCTTATTCAATTATTTTATCTTCTTCTATTCTAACCTTCAAATTTGTGATCATTTGTTCTAGTTCCCGAGTGTCTTGTTTCTTGTCTAGGTCCTCTTGTAGCTTCTTTTTTTTCTTCTTTTCTCTTCTTATAAATTCTATGTCACACAACAATTCTTCTTGGTAGTCAACTTCTGACTCTTCATATTCTTCTTCGGCCTCTTCATATTTATATTTTATGTATTATTTGTCAGAGTCTTCTACTACCATGAATAGAAATCGTTTTGTCTCACTATCACTGACTTTATCTTGATCTGATGATGATATGTCTTCTTTGGTGCATAGGATTTTCTTGAATTTTTTTTGTGTGGTTATTTTTCCTTTATATGTTTGTTTTCTCGTTGAGTAACATTCATCATTCCTCTTATTTTTTTTATAAGGACATTTGTTAGCAAAATGACCAATACCATCACAATTAAAACAAATCAAAGGAATCTTACCTCTATATCTACCATTGGTTCCCTTGTTCAATCTTTTGACAAAGTTGGTCACTTCTTCATCATCTTCCGAGATGTCGTTGTTGTTTCTATGTTCTTTTTCCTTTTGATTTCCCATTTTCTTTTATCTTTTGGATGCTTTGAAAGATTATTCTTTTATATCTGAATTTTCCTATTCAGTTCTCATTTCATATGCTTTGAAGATTCCATGCATTTCGTCCATGCTTATTGAGTCTAAATTTGCTCTTTCTTCTAGTGCTGATATCTTAGGGTCAAATCTCATAGGAATAGATCTTAGTACCTTTTGAAGTTTGTTGCAAATATATTTAGAGGATTTACAATGTATAACTTTGGTGAATACCTATTCACAAAGACCATTCAGAAGTGCATTTGTGGCTTTGTAATTATTTTTAGTGAGTTTTATTGCTATTTCATTTGTGGACGAAACTACTGGTTCTTTATATCCATCTACAATTGATTGACAAATTTCAAATCCATGTTCCTGTATATATTTTTTCATCCTTCTGCTCCAAAATGCATACTTTTGTCCATCAAACTATGGTATTCTAGTTTTATACATGTTATTTCTCTCCATGATCTACCTTTCAATGGTTAAACTGATTTCTGAAGGAACCTGCTCTGATATCAATTGTTGGACTACTGATAGGGGGCGTGAATCAGTAATAGAGAAATCCAATCCTTTTCTAACAACAATATGCAAGTGTTATATCAATGTAGCATTATCATCCAATAATTGCAGAGTAAATAAACAATGAACAAATGAGAAATTATACACATACATAATACGCCAGTGTTTTTATGTGGAAACCCAAAGCGAGAGAAAACCGCAAAATTGTTTTTCTTATATGTATTTAAAAACTACATTCAGTGGAAGCACCAACTTACTTTGTTTTCTAGCTACAACTAGAAAGAGTCTCCATCCCCTTAGTTTCTCAGGCTACAACCTGAGGGAAGATCCAACTCCCCAATTCTTTGGCTACAACCAAAAGGAGGCTACAACCCCCTATGTTCTCCAACTACAACCGGAAGGTGGATATAACCACCTTTCCTTGCCCCGTCCAACTGCCCTGAAATAAAAGTAGAATGACGGAACCACTGTCACACTATCACTATGAGATATATTTTTATAAACCTATACAATTCAACCTATAATCAACCTATACCATAAACAAGTGCATCAACCATGCACCAAACTGTACCAAACAACTTGTAATCTTCCTGTACCATAAACAAGTGCATCAACCATGCACGAACCTATACCATCAATGAGTGCATCAACCATGCACCAAATATGTACCAATTATGCATCAAATATACATAAAATATGACTCATCACTATGTAGCAACATCATCAACTATACACCTCATGTATGTGCCAACTCATCAACTACTTGTCTCAACGTTGTACCCAACATGTACCTCAACTATAGAAACTGATTATCTCACTGAGAAACATGCTACTGTATACTCATCAACCAATCTGATCTAATCACATATACCTCAAACACTATACCACAAGTTTTCACCTCAAACCATGTGCTAGAACCTCATTGTTATACAACCTCTATCTGTAACAATAATTTCAACAACATACCTCAACCAAAATCCCTCAAACATGAACCAATACTAAACTTCAATAGATCTACCATAGATCAACTCTACAACAAGTCATAAACTCCCAAAAGGGCATCCAACATATTTACAAGCCAAACCCTCAACTTGATTCATAAATTGAACACTACACATATGAAAACCATACATTTTTATTCTTGTAGTGTTCTGCTGCCACGATTTTTCTTCCGCATTTTTCTTTCGTGGTTTTTCTGTAGCACTTTTCCTACCGCAATTCTCCTTCTGCACTTTTTCTGCCGCACTTTTTCTGCCATGATTTTCCTGCTGCATTTTTTCTGCCACACTTTTCCTGCCACAATTTTCTTGCTGCACTTTTCCTGCCGCACTTTTTCCATCGTAGTTTTCTTGCTACGATTTTTCTGCCACACTTTTCTTTGCTGCATTTTTCCTGCCGCGATTTTTCTGCCACTGTTTTTCTACCGCACTTTTCTTTCCCCACTTTTTATACCACACTTTTCTCTATCAATAATACCTGCCAAAATAACCTTTCACAAAACATATATTTAATGATATTCAATAGGTGATTAAATGAGATACCTTTGCCTCTTATTTATACTTTCATGTAGCATCCTCAAGGGGTTACCTTTTAACCATCTTAAACCACTTTCCTTATTTTAGGGTTAACCCACTTATAACCACTTGTCCACTTAACTTAACCACTTTCCATAATTAGTAAGTTCTCCATTAACTTTATTATTTAAATAATTTCTTTTGCATACTCTTTGACTTATAGTACACTCATCACTTCACTTTATTTTTTAAATAATTTCCTCTTTGCAAACACTTAGACTACTTTGACCTTTTGGGGCTTCTATATGACTCGTGAAGGTTCTCCAACTTCACAAGGCCATAAGTCTCTAACCGTGAGGATTTATGTGATGTTCCACATACCACCAGAAATGACATGACATGTACTATCGATCTAGAATAGTATTACCTGCAAATATATCAAAAATCATACCATTATCCATCAAACAAACTTGGTTCCATTACCCAAACCTTTGTGCTACCAAAATTCACTACTAGAATTTCTTTAAGGGTTGACATCAATGAAAACCAACCCAGTTAATCAACACCATATTTAAGGAAAAATATAATTTCAACTGGGCAGTTGGAAAGTGAAGGTTGTATATCTATATTTACAGATAATGCATGGAAGGTCACCAAGGATCATTGGTGATAGAAAAAGGAGAGAAGGTAGGTACATTGTATTTACGTACTGGTAATATTAACTCTTCTATCTATTTATCTTCTAAAGGAGTGGATATGGAAATGTGGAATCATAGGCTTGGACACATGAGTGAGAAGGGTGTTGGACCCTTCATTTTTGTGATAAGGAATCGCACAAGTTTGACTGAGCATGAGTTGTGCAAGCTTCAAAAGAAGTTGGACAACATAGCAAGGAATATCAACATAAATCAGTTTCAAAAGACAACGCAATGCCAGTTAAGAAACAACGGTTGCAACATAACAAGAAAGCATGCAAGATGAGATGGAAGACACAACCTAACTTATATATAGGGAATTTTAAAAAGGGTTGGTTAGCTATCGATTCGAATGGATATTGATTAAGTTCAATCCAATCTTTCTCTCTTGGTGAGGTTGTTGTCATTTGAGTCAATTCAAGTCCCGAGTCTATAATGTAACTGATATATCAGACTAAGAATTGGATCTCTGCGACATGAGTCCAGAGCCAAGAGTCTGTACAGAGAACTACTATGTATTTCTGAATCTGTAATTTAAGAAATATGAAGACGATAATATGAATAAGGACCTGAATTTTCAAAATATGACGTGTCTCTGTGTATTTTACTTATGCATTACAGTACTTACTTATGTTTTATAAGTTCTACTTGATGGTTTTGTGTTTAAATGCTTGGTCATAACATGCGTAGGTTCAATTCTTACCCACACAAGATTCAGATATGTTCATGTCTCTTACGCAAGATTAGGATGAGTCTTGAAGGTTCTGTGGATCCTCAAAAGTCTTTTCCTTACCCTTCCCTATCTATTTGTCTCAACAGTGCTTTGGGTGAGACTTAGTCTCTTCAGAGGGGATGAAAATGCCATCACTCTAGACTACTCGGTACCTTTTGTTGGTAACCTAAAAAGGACCCTGGTCTGATCTAACTTGCGCCAACAAAATAGTTCCATTGCGAGGAACTGTGTTAAAAGGGAACTTGTAGGGAGGATTCTTTCGCAGATCCACATATATAGTATTGATCAATGGTGGGAAATAAATTGTGACACCTTCATATGGAAAGAATCAGAACTAAGGGGAAAATCGACTGGAGATACTCATGAAGCAGTCCTTTACTCAGAAAGATCGAGCGATCGGTATGAGATTTTTTGGGTTAAGTTTCCGGAAGAACTTTTCCACTGGATAAAGAGGCTCCAAGAATCTCCATAGTTCCAAGAATGAGTCAAGAGGATCTGTTCTTGGGACAGTGAAAATCTAGAAACACTTCATTGGCTGGATTGTCCACACCCTAGTAAACACCCTCACTTGGGGTAGGGTGAGGTTGGGGTAGATTCATGTATTGAGAGAGGGGAAGGGTTGTTTGACAAATGGNAAATAGCACAAAACAACTCAAGAGATGAGCTAGCCTTGGAGAGATCCACCATAGTTTAAAGTGGTGGCACGGCAAGATCAAGAAAGCAAAAAGATAGTCTGAGAAGTTGAGGAAAAAAGTCAAATCAGGAGAAGTAGAAGAAAGACATATGGAAGAGTTGTTGAAGATGATAATATAGGAAATACTAGTCAATCAATGATTAAGTGAGAGAGAAGTGCAAAGAGAAAGAAGTCCCCAGGAGGTTGGAAAATAAGGAGAAGGTGTAGATGTGAGAGAGGAAGAAGCCAACATAAATCTTAAAGAAGAAAGAGAAGATTCATCCCTGATAATAGGAGAGATCGGGAATCCGACCAGAGAGATCATTCGAGTGGAAGAAAATGAGACCTCCTAGATCAAAGAAAACTTCCCTCAAGCCAGTGGCACTAGCCCTGAATCACCCATACCCCAAGTGTCTTCTATACAAGTTGTAAGTTCGATACTACCTTCTCATGCTAGTTATGTTCCAGTACAATTAGTTAGTCAGTCACAACTAGGAAGTGCAAATACAGGGAGGATACTGGGTCACCCTGGTAGATCACAAGAAGGACCTTTAGGGTTTATATTGATAAGAACAATAATATCAACAATGGTTGGCCATGCAGGAGGTTTGATTGCCCGATACCCATAATTTTGGGCTAAGGGAGATGAATATGTTGAAAAACACTGGTTCTTGTGTGAAACAATATGGAGATCTAGAGGGACTCTAGATGCGAATAAGTTGTTCAAGTTCCAAACTACCTTGAGAGGTCATTCTCTCAAGTGGTACATGAAGATCATTGAGCTAGGAGTGCTAGGAATGGAAGGTCAAGCATTTACTCTTGGCCAGGTACAGACAAGGTTCATAGTAGAGTTCAAACTATGTCAGTCAAAACAATAGGCTCTATCTGAGTTGCGTGAGATCCAACAACGAGAAGGTGAATCAACCTGGGAATACAACCAAAAGTTTAAAGATGCTATAGAGAGGTTGGAACATCCAATCCATGAGGAACATAAAAGAGAATGGTACATTCAGGGATTTTTTCCTTTGACACAGATTCTGCTAATGCAACAGTGGATAGCCACCTTAACATATGCCTTGGAACAATCGATGAAGATTGAAGACATGGCGGGATACCCTGGGAGCCTAAGAGTGACCAGAACCCTAGTAGACATGAATTTGGCACAACTACAAGGGAAAATATCGACGCTTACAGAAAATATTCAAGAGATGCCAATACCCAAACAAGGACAACCACAGGTATGGTGCGTTGGATGTTATATAGAAGGACATCTAGTGAACGGATGTCCATGAATAAGGGGAATGGGACTTCCTCATAATCTGATGGTACCCCCACCAGGACCCACAGAAGGAGTTGCATAAGTGTCTACAAACTTAGCATTCCATAACTCCACCTTGTATCATGATTTTCCAGGAGGCCAAGCAGCACCAGCAACCGAGTATTGTGAAATCTGTTGAATCCATGGGCATGGGCCAGGACAGTTCCCCATTATGCAAAAATATTTGACATTACCAAATAAGGTACACTGTGAGTTCTGCGCATCTACCACACATACTATCAATCAATGTAGAGCGTTGTATGCACTTGCAGATAGGTTAGACTGAACAAAATTTAGGGTGAATGAAAACCCTCAGGGGCCAGGAAGAGTTCGAGGAGGTGGAGCTGAAGGAGACTTCAGAGGAGGAAGAACTAGGGGAAGAGGGCCAAGCATATCTTATAACTGTGATGAGAAATGTCACATGGTTAGAGAATTTCCTCATCCAAGGCGACCATGGTGCTCTCATTGTAAAACCAACGAGCATGAAACTGACGACTACCCAAAATTAATTGCAAAATGGGAAGATAGGGTACGACAACAAAGAACTAACCTCATCAGTTCAAAAATCAAGAGATTTATTAAGGGAAAATTTCCCAACCTTAATATCGTTACTCATGGAGGATTGAAGACAGGAGTTGATGCCGAGACTCTACCTCATATCCAAAAAGGAGCACCTAAAGAAGATAGGTACGACCCTCTAAAACAGAAGTTGTTCTTTAAAGATTCCATAGAAGTATTTCAGAATATTCCTAGCCCTGAGATGCGAGAGAAACCCCCACAACCTATTGTTTATTCTAAGATGGCACAAGTCCCTACTTCACCCCCTGCACCCAGAAACCCTATAGTCATACTGAGACAACTTGAGCAACCTCAAAATGTAGTTGACCTTTGGTTTCAATTATTCTCTGACATTCTAGGGAATGATCAACTAACAAAAAAGTTGTGTAATGCACTATATCTAGTTTTAGGGAACAAAGAACCCCTAGAAGTAAGAATAAGGAAAATTATTCTTGAGAAGAGTACTTAGAGAGTGCAAAGAAGAAAAGTACGAACTGGAAAAGAATTCAGAGTAGTATCCAAGTTACATGAATTTGAGATTAAGTATGTCATGTTGGATCTAGGATCTGATGTGAACATTCTGCCTAAGAAGACCTGGGAAGCCTTAGGAAAACCTAGGCTGACATATTCCCCCATTCAGTTAAGAATGGAAAACCAATATTGTATCTTCCCCATTGGAAGACTAGAGCATGTGGAAATAGATTTTGCAGGAGTAAAGACAGTGTCTGACTTTGAAGTCATTGAGATCATGGGAGATAAGGACCCTTACCCTGCACTACTTGTCATTGATTGGCCCTATGACAATTATGCAGTAATTGACTTAAATAAAGACACCATGACCTTTGAGGCTGATGGAATCAAGGTAGTTCAACCTTTGGATCCATATATAGGACCCAAGTATATAGAGACAACAAACAATAATATGGAGGGAGAAGACTTGGACCATTTGTACACCGTAATAGAAGGAACAAGGGACAATTATATAAATCCTACTATTGATGGATCAGTAAGTTGGAGAAGCATACAGTCAACATATGAAGATTCATAATTGGATTTTGACAGTTGGCAACAAGGTTTGTACGAAAGATTCTTGAGAAGATGTGAAACTATTAGAGTAACCAGATGGGTTGGGAATGAAGTTAGAGAACACCCAGTATATGATGGCACCTCAGAACTAAACAATTTTTTATTTAGCATGGAAGAAATGGTAGTAGAATGTTGGCAAATGTTTAACAGGTAGTGTATGCTTGTCATTGATGGAAAGTACAACAGTGAAGATGACATGAGTATAGGAAGAATGTAACAGACGGGCATCAGAAGTAGTTTGGGAAGACGTTGCAGAGCAAGCTCGATAAGATTAGAAGAGATAGTGCAGAGGATGGTTGGCATGCTTTATAGCTAGTATGTGCTTGTCATTGATGGTAGGATCAGAGTGTGCATCGATGGAAAAACAGGAACAAAGTAAGCTTAGGAGGAATTAGTGCAGAGTGGAATGCAGTGCATAGGTGTGTACCAGGGATGAGTTTAACTCATGGCTAAAGATCAAGGGAGATAGCATACTTAGGATCACAGGTGGATCAAAGGTCGAGGCCTTTGACACATAGAAATTCTTCCAAGTAAGGAGGATGCGTAATCTTGGAGGAGAAGCATCGGTGATCATTGGATCCTATCCTGAATTCCCGATGACTGTCAGATCTCATTGTAGATAAGAGGAGCGTGCAGATATGGAGGATAGATCTCGGACGTTAGATCAGAGTACAGGGTTCGACCACCATTTTATCGAGGAGAACCTACATGTTCTTTAAAGTGAAAGGAGTAGAGGGCTCACAAAATCTCGAAAGAAGGAGGACCGTCCATCTTCAGGCAGGACACATGGACACAGATCAACATTTCACTGACTAGAGAGTCAAAGGAACGGGGTTCCCTAACCTCTTGAAATTGCAATATGCGAAATCACGACTTAACCACAACCGTCAGATCAAGATGTGATCTAAACCGTTGATCCAACTCCATTTCAGAGTTTCGCGGATCGAGAGTTGGACATGTCAAGTAATTTCAATCACAAGAATCCCGAAATCGTGATATGCGAAATCACGATGTAATCTGAGCCGTCAAATCAAGGTTTGATCTATACCATTGATCTTAGTCCATTCCAGAGTTTCGCGGATCGAGAGTTGAGGATGTCAAAGAATAATAACCACAAGAATCCCAAAATCGCGATATGCGATATTGCGATTTAATCGTAGCCGCCAGATCAAGATGTGATCTAAACCATCGATCTGACTCATGTCAACAAACCACGTCAGCTAGGAACACATGGAACAACTAGGTAATGACAAGTGTCAGACTAATTCAACATTTCAAGCACATGTAACTCACGAATCAAGGTGACACGTGGTAGGTATTCGACACGTGTGACATTAGCAACTTTACACCACTTTGGAGTTTCGGAAATCGGGAGATAGAGATGTCAAGAAACTCTCAGCATCAGGAGTCCCAAAATGTCAAATTGCAAAACGTTGAAATCTCATCAACTGTCCATCTCTGGGGGTTATGTGGACCATTGATCCGACTCCCTTTTGGAGTTTGGCGTATCGGGAGTTGGAAGCATCAAGAACATTCACCACAGGAATGTCGAAATCGCGATATGTGAAATCGCAAAATGATCTGAGCCATCAGATCAAGTGTTGATCGGGATCATTGATCCCACACCATTTCGGGGTATCGGGGATCATGACTTGGTGAGTCGAGATGCCTCATCTCTAGACTCATGAAATGTGAAATCACGAAAGCGCCTTATGCATAAGGCTATGGTCACTGCCCTTGTTCACATCAGCGAGAGCTAGAGAAACCAAGCTCCGCTTTAGGGATCGTAACTGGGAATGTCGAGATGCATGGTCACACGAATGCCGAATTGCCCAATGCCGAAATGCCGAAATGAATGGAAAATCCCATGGAATCAATCCAACGGTGCAGGTGAATTTCAACAAGATCGGAGGGCTACTCTAGCACGTCGCAGTATAACTGCTAGAAATCATTGATGGTCTCTGCTAGAGAATTCGAAGAGACCTCTGTGTGATCACCAGAGAAGATGTAGAGTCTCTAAGCTTCATCCAGTAAAGCAAGATGATTGTTAGGGGGATTGACAGATGGATGAGCGTTGAAGCCTGTAACTGAAACATAAGGCATAATCTCGACTGTGCCAGAGAAGATGAGGAGTCTCAACTGCCAGAGATGCTGAGGATTCTTAGCAAAACACCCAGTGTTGCTGAATGCATTGTGGGAACCACCAGAGAAGATGAAGAGTTGTGATGATCAGGAAAAGCACTCGAGATGTGCAGAAGATGTGGCGCGG
>SNQJ01S0175668.1:0-28786 GCA_010110895.2 Picea sitchensis | reverse complement strand
TTTAATTAATTAATTAACCTTTTTACCTTTGAAAAGCTCCTTATCTCTCCTTGTGGCTTCCCTGGCCACTGAAAGTCACTTCTAGCCATCCCATCCTGTAGTGTTTCTCCTCCCGATTCCAATGAGCTATTACACTGAGAGGTCCTCCAATTAATATTCCCAAAATGACCTCTTTAGTGAATTCCATTGACTTATAGCTCAAAATAGTCAAAATCATGGAAATCGTCGGAATGCAACAAAACCAAATCCAACCTGTGCGGAATGGCTCATAATGATGGAATATGATCATCAATGCAAGCTGGACCCCACAATGCCTCTCAAATACCTCTGTACTCACTCTAGCACCCATCTGGCTACTCTGGTCATCATAAATCTCTTCCCTGTGATGATGTCCCAAAGTGGGGACATTACACTGGCACTGTGAATTGGTGGAAGAAGAGGGTTGTAGGTTGGATAGGTTGTAGGCATCTGAGTGCAAATCTAAAGTTACCAACATCAACCTCATAGCCATCGGGTACTCCATGAGATTTTTTGTCTTTCTTAGAGGCCAGGAAGGGTTTGGATACTTGATTCTCCTTTGGTGCTATGAATTGGATCATGCACTATGAATTGAGACAAGCTCTATGAAATGCGCTACAGGATGTGTTGTGCAAACTTTGTTCTAGGACTGCTGAACTGGTATTTTTGACCAGTTTACTTCTAGGAGGATTTTCGAGCGAACCAGGATGAATTTTCAAAATAAAAAGGAGGTTATTGTGAAGCATGGACCCAATAACATTAACCTCTTTTATTTTTCACACAGGTGTAACGGATTGGGAGATTCTAAATAATCTTTGAGCCCTATTTTTTCAGTTTTCATGATTTCCTGTTTGAGACATGTTTTTGCGACATGTATTCCGGCCAGATGGAGATCAATTTCAAGAAACCGAGAGAGGTTTTTCTTTAGAACGAGCCTATATATATAAAAAAATCTCATATTTTACACATATGTTATAGTTTGAGAATTACAAGAGGAATTTTGAATCCTATTTTCATAATTTCACGTCCTGAAATCAGGAAATCAGTTAAAACATGTCACTCTCTGTTTGTAGCTGTTTCTATTTTGGGAAAGGGGTTAGAGTTCGAATTGGTGAGCTGGAAAAGACCTATAGTGATATATATTTTATGTTACAATATTAGAGAAGGGTTAGAATGAACTAGAGAGGGTGGTTCAATCTAGAAGACTTGAGAAGACTTGTATAGCTTGAGGTCTGAAAGACTGTATTTATGGATTCTTGATTCTTCAGTGAATGAAATCAGATTTTCCTTATTCATATCTACTTTCTATGTATTTTTTCCATTGTGATTGATTCACATGGTTATTCTTTGATTTAATGATTGAGATAATCCTATCTTTCCTTTCATTAATGATATAAGTATGCAAATGTACCTTTTCATTGTTATAGCTTTATCTTCATTTGTACCTGATGTATGTATGATTTTATAGTTTGTAGAACTTATCCATATTCATTTAAACCTATTTAGTATCTGATTGAGTTCATGTGAAGCCAATTATTCTAGAATATATTCCTAATTGTCTCATGAATGCAAGTGTTAACAATCCATAGATTGATCCATCATTGAGAATTCTACTCGTTAAAATCAGACCTGTATGTTACCAAGCTCACATGATATACAATATAGGGTGACTCTTGGAAAGATAACACTTCCCACACACTTCTTCTCCAACGCTTTATGAGACTGTAAGTTTTAAGATACTAACAATCTATCTTGACAACATAAATCAAAAGCCTATCATAAGCCCTTCAAATGATAATTCTCAAGACAAAATTGTACTAACTCATTAGCCATTCTCAGAATCTATTCTCAAAGATGACACAAAAAACTAGCTTTCCCATGAGAATTCCCCTCCTTTTATAAGATGAAAAGGATAGGGTGAGGAGGTTAGGATGATCCCATGAGATTAGGGATGCGACTCATATCCAAACTAATCAGAGGCCACCTCACACTCAAAGCTTCTATTCTAGAAGCATCAAGAATATTCTCTTTTTCTTCGTACGAATGATCATCACACCCTTAACAATGAGTAAACTATGAAAATGTTGCAGAAAACTATGGTGAAACCTACACCGATCCTAGATCGTCACACCCTTAACACTAAGCAAGGTGCGACAATCCTTCTTTACAAGGTTTTTTATAAAGGAAAATATAATTTCATCTCTCTGGGAAAGTTCATCTTCATTCTTCTTCAGGGATTAAGGAAATTGATCATTCTAAAGAAAAAGGATAGGTGTACATCATTAATGGTCATAGGGGTGAAAAAAATAATGTGTAACAATCCTCTAAGATTGAGATGAGGAAATTGTTGTAGAATGGTAGCTGGCTCCCAGGTAGATTCTGCTGGAGCTGTATATTTCCACTAGACTAACACTTCCTTGATGGTGAGTTGACTAAGACGACACTCACACTGGTCCAAAACACCTTGTGGCTGTAACCATATAGAGACTTCTTCATCCAACTCAAGAAGGCTGGTTTGAGTTTCACACTTAGTTCTAATAACCATCTTTAAGAAGGAGACATGAAAAATAAGATGGAGCTTAGAATGATTGGGCAAAGCTAACTGATAGTCCACTTTTCCCATACGCTTTAGAATTGTATAAGGAACATAAAATTTGGGCACCAATTTCTAAAAATGGTCATCCTTGAGTGAAGTTTTCTTATAAGGTTGCAGTCGAAGAAACACCTAGTCTCCAACAAATTTATTTTTAGAGTGACCTTGATCTTCTTGTTACTTCATGTGATTCTGATCCATGACCAAATTCTCTTTGAGGGTACGCAAAATATCCTTTCAAACTGTAAGTGTTTGGTCAGCCACCTGGACCATCAAGACACCTAACATGTATGAGATAACTGAAGGTGGATTTTTTCCATATACTGCTTCAAAAGGAGTCATGCAAATAGCTATATGGTAAGAAGTGTTGTACCAAACTTCAACTAGTGGTAACCATTGGACCCATTGATTTTTCCTTTCAGATACAAAACACCTCAAATATGTTTCCGAACACTTATTAAAAACTTCATTTTGACCATCAGTTTGGGGATGATAGGCTGTGCTAAGATAAAATTGGGTGCCATGTATCCTAAACAGTTATTTCCAAAAATTGTTGGTGAACGTGGGATCTCGATCATAAATAATAGAATGAGGCATACCATGAAGCTTGAAGACATGATCCATGAAAAGTTGAGCCATAGTGGAGGCGGTAAATGGGTGTTGAAGATCACATAAATGAGCATACTTGGAAAGGAGATCGATGACCACCATGATGAATGACTTATTTCCCGACTTAGGTAAGCCCATAGTAAAATCCATAGATATATCCCTCCAAATGGCGGGTGGAAACATAATCGATTATAGTGTGCCAGGAGCTTTGACTATTTTTCCCTTGTTGCATTGAAAAACATCACATTCTGCCACAAAAGTGCGAATTTACTATTTCATACCATCCTAGAAAAAAGAATGTTTTTCGTAGTCATAGGTTTTGGTAAACCATGAGTGCCCAGATGTGGGTGTAGCATGAAGCTCAAAAAACACCGTGGATTAAGTTGTGACTATTTACTTAAATACAAATGACCTTTGTAGCGAAGCTCATCATTCTGCCAAGAGTACCCTGGGGAAATTGGAGAGTTGGCCTGCAATTGTTGGATCATATGTGAAATTTTGGGATCTTGTAGCTATTCCTAGTTAACAGCTTGGAGCCAATATGGTACAATGAAGGAGAGGGAAAAAAGGGACCCTTCATCTTGATATTTTCTTGAGAGAGCATCAAAAACCACATTTTATTTTCCTTTCTTGTAAATGATAGCATAATCAAATAAAAAGAGATTAGTCGCCCATTTTTGTTTCTCCCGGGAGGAAAGGCGTTGCTCTAGAAAATACTTGAGGCTTTGATGATATGTCTTAATTTGGAAGCATTTCCCCAATAGATAAGGGTGTGAGAGATCCACTGCAGACATAATAACCAACATTTCCTTTTCATTGATTGATTGGCCCAAATGTCACTCTGACAGTTGTTTGCTAGTAAAGGACAAAGGTCATCCATCTTTCATAAGGACCACTCCAATTCCTCGCCCGAAAGCATCACATTCCAAGGCAAAGGTGTTTTTGAAATCAGGAAGGGATAGGACTAGAGTGGTTCACATAACCTCCTTCAAGGCTTGAAAGGCTTGATCGACTACGAGAGTCCAAGTGAAAGAATTATTTTTAAAGAGAGCGGTGAGAGGCACTGCAATATTTCCATAATTCTTAACAAACTTACGATAATATCGTGTTAAACCTATAAAAACACACAAAATTTTTAGAGTCTTCGGGCGATGCCAATCCTTCATAGATTTAATCTTCTTAGGATCCACCCTGACACATTCCTTGCCAACAATATGACCCAAGTACTTGACTTCCGAGGCTCCAAAAGCACATTAAATTGTTTGAGGAAAAGCTGGTGTTGAGAGAGTATATGTAGAACTTTATCCTCATGAGAAAGATGGGTTGTATAGGTTTTACTATAGATGATAATATCATCAAAGAAAAATAATATGAAATGAAAAAGAAAAAGATGGAAGACATGATTCATGAGGATTTGGATAGTGGAGGGAACATTAGACAAGCCAAAGGGCATGACCAAAAACTCATAGTGGCCCTCATGATTTCAAAATATAGTCTTAGGAATGTTTGCATCTTTCATACATATATGGTGATAGCCAGAACGAAGATAAAGTTTAGTAAAGAATTGGGCACCACTCAATTCATCCAAGAGATCATCAATGAATGGAATTAGAAATTTGTCTTTGATGGTGAGTTTTTTTAGGGAGAAAAAGTCAAAACACATGCGCCAAGAGCCTTCTTTCTTAAGTACCATGACCGCAGGAGAGGAATAGGGGCTCGTACTAGGACGGGTAATGCCTACGATGAGCAATTCTTGAACAATTTTCTCAATTTCATTTTTCTGGGAAAAGGGATGACAATAGGGTAGAACATTGGGAGGAAGGTTTCCAAGGATGAGGGGAATGGAATGATCATGAACACCACGAGAAGGAGGAAGTCCCTAGGGAGTGGAAAAATAGCTTGATGTTTGGATAGGATGAATTGGAGGTCCGACGACACACAGGGTGTTTCAGTGGCGTGAATGGAATGGAGTTGTGAAATAATGCCAGAATGACCTTTTTTGAGGATATTTTCCATGTAATGGGAACTGATAATATCAGGGGAACCTGTTGTGATTCCTTGGAACCAGGGATGATTTTAAGGATGGAAATTTATTTTAAAATGTAGAAACCTTGGCGAATCTTCCTAATCCTTCATATCTCAACTATAAATGTTTGGTCATAATTTTTAAAAATATTCAAATTTCTAAGTATTTTATATAGTTTTTATAAAATTTTAGCGATTTTTAAGGTAAAATAATTTTATCCTATATAATTTGAGCGAATCATTTTTAAAATAACTAATCTCGTTTTTGGAAAAACCATGGTAAATTAGCCCATGAGCGAAATTTAACCCCTAAAATCATCCCTTCTTGGAACTTATACTGTTGGTCCTCCTGGTTTAATTTCATGGTTAATTCCTTAAAATCCATGAGAATGGGTCCCATTGTTCTTATCCATTCGACACTTGACATAATGTCACAACCACCCATGTCGATAGAAAACATATGAGATTTCATGTGGTACTGACCAATTTGGAGACACACATTTTCACAACACCCCCCACATTTCATGGACCCACCATTGGAAATCATGATTTAAAAATTGTTGACTAGACAGATACGATAATTATTTTCTTGGGAAATGCAGCAATGAATAAAATTATGGGTGCTTCCACTATCAACAAGGATGATGACCTTCTGATATTTAATGTAATTGATTAGATTATAGGTTTGGGGAGTAGAGAATCTAGTGAGAGAATTTATGGAAATGACAGGTTCAACTTCAGGAGGTTCAAAAGGTGGATTCATATTAGTGGGTTCAGGGGACTCGACCACAAGGGAAGTCTCAACGTCTTCTTCAAAAAAATCCTTGGAGATGGCCATAATTTTTTTTTGTTCCTTACACTTTGTCCCAGGAAAATGTTTTCCATCAAAATTATAGCAAAGGCCCTTGAGTTGGCATACAACCATTTCTGCCCTGGTCAATTTATGGATCTTTAGTGGAGTGGAAGGAGGAGTGGGAGTGACTAGTTTAGGGTGAGGAATAAAGGAGGGTTTTCTGGTTTGAGAAGAGAAAACATGTTGTGATTCCTTAGCTCTTTAAGTAGCTTCCACCCAACTCTGAGGGAGATCCGTGAGTACATGGGCACAAATCTCATCCTTGATGCCACTGATAAAACATTCTCGGAAAAAATCAACATACATGGCCTTTGTGCAGAAATCCAATCACTCAAAAGAAACTATAAAGTCTTCCATTGTGCAAATTTTTTTAACTTTGTGAAATGGCCTAAATGGTGGGTGTCAGTTTCAAAGAGTTCATAAAGTTTTGCAACAAATTGTGTCCAAAGCACATACCCTTGGCGATAATTTTTTCTCCATTGCCACCATTGCCAACATTCCAGATCTAGATAGAGAACACCATACCTTAGTTTAGCCAGCTCATCAGTAATTCCATACAAAGAGAAATAGTGTTCCATTTGATTAACCCAGCCGGTGGGATCCAAGCATCAAATTTGTTCACCTCCATGTGATGGGGACACAAGTCCCATTGAAAGTGGTGGGGAGGAAAAGAGGTTTATTGGGAGGATTCAAGACCATCAAGGTTATAAGGTCTGGAAGAAGAGAAAGGATTTGGTGTGGGATTAAACAAGGTGGTCAAAGTGTTCCCTACATCCTGACATTCCTGACAGGTGGCAGTCAATTGAGTGATGGTTGTGGGAAGTGATTAGAGTGGAGAAAGAGGAGATTTGAGGTTACAAATATTGGAAGTAAGTGAAGAAATATTAATCCAGGTTTGGTCATGACCTTTGGCCAAGGCGGTGAGAGGTTGTTCCCAATATTGGCTGCGAGTGTGGGCCATGGGGATGGGATAGGGGGGAAAGTGGGACCACACATAAATGGGTTACTAGTGTCTGGTACCACTACGATCAATTCACAAAGAGGAATTCAATGGGATAGATGCCAAATAGGGTGTTGGGTCCATGGGAAAAAATTGTTGAAAAATGATAGGTATGACTGTGATTAGGGAGAAGAGAGGAATCCAATGGGATATGTCTCAAATAATGGTGCTGGAAGGATCCATAATTTTGTTTTTACTCTCGCAGAGTTATACTCTGATCTGAATAATACTGTAGTGATGAAATGACCAAATTTTTAACAGCAAAAAATGTGTAGGAATTTCACAACCAGAATGCAAGAGGCACAGTTACATGACAATAGATCTTGTCTGTTCTGTTTCTTTTTCCGTCCCAAAGGTAAGGGTATTCAGGGTTTTTGAATACAAGGGTTTTCCCTATGATATAGCTCTCTGATATACATTTGGGTTCCAACAGTAGTACTCAACCCAATATCTTAGGGCACCAACTAAGGAGGCTAAGCCGTGTCCGTAGCCATAATATCCGACTATCCAGGTGTTATCGAACAAATCGGTAGGTGCAGACACTAACATATATCCCTAGATCCACCTGGATATAGAACAAAACAAGACATGAAACAACTCTTTCCCTAAGTTGTAGTCATTGAATCTACTAATGAGAAGGAATAAGTGACATACCTTGATATTGCTTCCTTAAGTCTCCGTTGTTCCCGCTTCACTCCAGTGCTCTTGTGGAATTAGGTCCAAGACAACAAAAAACAACCAAAGTGAAGATAGAAAAGTATATTCAATGTCAACCTATGCATATGATCAAGGAGTTATGCAATAAAATAAGAGTAATTTTATGGGAAAGGGACATGTCGTTGTATTATATTAATTGAAAGTAGAAGATACAACCGGATCGCCTTGATGTCACAAGATTCCTTTCAGTGACCCTTGGTTCCAACACACACACTTTCTCTGCACTTGCATTAAGAAGATCCAATACCTCTTGATAGATGAAATAGAGTCTTGAAGCTTCTGTCCAAGGAGGGTTCTTCACAATATTCTTTCACCAATTATTCATTCAATCTTGCTTAACCTTTTCCATGAGAAACCTTTCAATATATAGGAGAAGGAGAGATGGTTACATGGATGAGGATGATCCCACCAAATATGAGAAGTTAGTAGGATACCAACCATGTGAATGCCAACTCATTTTCTAGAATATCCCCTTCTAGAACCTTCGTGACCTCTTCTCCTTTCCAAGCTTAAAAACAGGTTCACACCCTATCTATGGAGCAGACTGTGAACAGTTTGCACCCTAAGTGTGGGTGGCCTACGAGAATGAGGGATTCTCGCATCCTGTAACATAGGAAGCTTGTGAACTCATCTTAAAAATGTGTTTTTGGAAGAAGACAATAGGCTCTTTTCTCAGGCAAAAAGTCATTGTGGGAGCTTTAATACAACACTGTAGAGACATCACCAGAGTGACCAAAATAATGTGTAACAGAATGCCCCCCAAAGCATGAGGCTGGAATCTGTGACAGCCAAAATACTTTGTAAACTGCGTGTGTGTGTCAGAAACCAGGAGCGCACCTAATCGGATGTAAACAACCGAGCATATACATAATATAATACCAATTCTGAGGTAGGAATTCCCATGCTCAGATCACAAATGGATAGAATCACAAACGTAAGTCATGGCCACCAATTATACACCGTGGATCCATGCCGTCAAAATGCTACATAGCCACCAGGAATACACTGTGGATCTATGTGAGAATACTTGAATTAATACGACATAGCCACATGACATACAAAGTGGATCTATGTGCCGACACAAATCATACATACTCCATAGAAGCCTGGATCAAAAATATGAGACCCAGGGTCTTCAATCTTGTCACCTGAAAGTACAAATCTAGCCATGTGATTACATGTACTGAAGTTGAACATGGAAGAAACTAGTTGATTACTGGTCATTGATGAAAACCGTTAACAAGTGCGAGGGAAATCACCATTGATGTCAATGAATCCCAAGGTATCGAAGTACAATCCGAGCGAATGTGAATGAATGAACTAAATTCGAGCATTCAGCGGAATCTCTCGATCAGGGATCAATGATGTGAAACCCCTGTCAAAAGCGAAGAAACCTTCCATTAAGGCATGTAGGTTCCAAGGTACTAAATGATTTCTAAGTCTCATTTCTGGATAATGAGTTGGAGTCGACGAAACAAGACTCTTCACAGGAGGGACTCGATGTATCCCCCATCAATGACACAAAATAAGTAACAGATTTTGAGGATGAGGCAAAGTATGAATATGAGTCGAAATGGACACAGGGAAGGCCGACATAGTAAGAATGGAAAACTATAGATGGCCAACTCAATAGAGGGCTCATGTGAACTTCTCTTGAACATATGAACGACATGACCAAGGACTTGGAAGCACTGACTCAAAGACGACCCAAGATGTGACCTTGTAGCAAGTCGAACGAGAAACAAATGGATTTCCCAACCTAGATTCAAATGACGAATAGGGGGTGTCATGTTCAAGAGCGATGCTTACTGCCATTAATATGAATACGAAAACACATCCCTTTCCCCAAATTTCCCCCGCCATTTCTGGTGAGTACCTCTTTATTTTTACGCAATCTTGATGAAGATAACATATGCTTGTTGATGTAAGATCATCCTTCGGATGATTCCCTCAGAGTATATTTAACGAACCCTAGGAAGGAGTGGTTCGGTCCCATTATGGGTCTGTCGATGTTTGTTTAACGAGTCCAAGGATAGAAAACTTGGGAGTTTTTCATGTTTTGAGAGTCTGAAAAACACTTAAAGAGAACTCTCCCAGTTCTTTTTTTGTAAATAAGTTCGACGAGACCGAAAAAGTGATAAAATACCGCCCGTCAAACATTTTCTTCAGATACTTTAACGAGCATGAAGAGAACAAGATCGCTCGACAATATTTTCATTTTTATGGAGTGTGAAAAGAGCTTAAAGGATACTCCCTTAGGTTCATCATTTTCGTGTTACCACCACGAGTACGAAAAGACAAGAAAAAGTATATTCGGTTACATTCTCATATATTTTCGAGCGCGAGAACTAATGAAGACTAAGCTCGAGGTTTTGCCTACAAAACCCTAAAAAAGTAGTCGTACTTGCGACAAAAATAAAAAACACCTATACCCCCTCGTTCGGACTTCGAAGTTGCTATATCTGCAAAAAACCACACTCAGAAGGCTATTAGGGCATTAGGTTATATAAGCAAAGCAATACAAATAATATAAAAAATCAATAAAAATAGTAAAAAGTGAATAAATATGGGTAATTCCGAGTCATTCCCGACAATAGCGAGAGGCACAAGCGATCATTCGGTGAACCGATTCAGCCAACAAGGTAAGCTCTTGATCTTTCTACTTTTGCATGGTTTATTTTTATCTTTTATTGGCAATTTTTAGGGTTTTAAATCCATTTTAGGGTCATACCATGTGCTCAAGAATTCTCACAAGCGGGATTTGCGGGACCTGTGAGAATTGAAGATTCTCACAGCTGGCCTTTAGGGAACCTGTGAGAATCTCACACTGTGCCAAAGGCTCACCTACGAGGGTCGAAACATGGATTTCAAAGTTAAAATTTTCTCAATAAAAATTATGCAAAAGTTTGAAACAAGTAGTTGACTCTTCTCTCATGGATCTTGTGTAGGTGTTTGACCATCACAATGCTGGAGTGGCGAGAAAGAGAACATGAGGAAGATGATGCTATTGTCGGGAATAACTCGGGTACAGTTGCTGCCCTTCGGGACTATGGGCTATTGAAATTCTTCCAGATTCCGGGCATGAGAGCCCAACTCAGATTGTTGGAATACTTGGTCCACATGTGGGATGTGGACCAACAATTATTTCATGTGGGAGTCCATACGCTGATCCTAGATATCGAGGATATCTATTTTCTAACGGGGTTATCATGGCGTGGATACCATGCTAGCTTGACCGGTGGCTGAGGCGGCAGACTCCCTATGAGTGAGTATTGTCGCCAGTATTGTGTTCCTGAGGTAGAAAGAAGCAAGGGTAAGGTTTCTATTTGGGGGGTCCAAGACTTGACTTTGCGAACCATCTTGTTTACTATTGCATGCATGGCTGGGAGCGTGAATCCACACATGTCTCTCCAAAGCTACTTCCAATACGCCATAGAGTCCATAGAGCATGGGTTCTTCAACTGGTTGGATGTTGTTCTCCATAGTATGAAGACGCAATTGACGAAGTGCAGAAGGGGTAACTTGAAGAATTTTGGGTACAAATCACTTTTGGTGTCCTTCTTCCTCGAGAGGGTCCCACTTCTATGATTACAGGTTGATTGGGGTTTACCAGCTCCACAAGATCTGAGGATGCCAAGGTTGTGCAACCTCATGGCTCGACACATAGCTGGGCCTATAATCAAGTACAATGATTCATTTTTTGACTGGTTAAGGCCCCAGATGTTGATGATTGATGACTACGCATATGTTGGTTTGGATTTTCGAGGGGATCCGGATTTGGACCTGCCTAAGGATGCTCAGTGGGGTGATCTAGGTAAGAAGTACACATTTTGTTCTTTTTAAATGTTTTTGTAATTTTTATCATATGAAATTTTTTTGTGTTTATCCAAGAACTAATAAAAAAATCTCTTTTTGATGACACATATATGGGGCCATATCGACCTCCAGGAACGTCTCCTATTCAACGACGAGGAGAGACGGCTCCAGTGGCGATATGGGATGTCAAAGACTATGAGGCAGTGGAGCAGAACTTGAAGGGGTTGACCACTGACATCCTAGATATGGCTATTGGGGAGATCCCTAGACGTTACCAATGCCATACTATGGGCGTGTCTGAGTCTATCAGTTGACTGCTTCGTAGGGTAGCCCAAGTAGTTATGTTTTATCATGAGCGTCATCCATGACACTATTTTGTAGAAGCCATGGGCTTCGTATTTTTGAGATTTTGGTCCTTGGACATAAAATTTTTGTAAAATTTTTTAATCGTTATATACATATATACGGATTCTACTGTCTTATTTTGTGTTGTGTGATAAATGTGATGTGTGATTGGTTTATAAATGCCCCAAATGTCTGTCTAACACATAGTTAGCGAATGCATCAGTCAATGTATTTAGACATCTAGGAATGTGCTGATACTCAATATAATCAAAATAACGTTCCAAGAGGCGAATTCATAAATATACCCATAATAAAGTAGGGCTTCAGATAACATAGACATTACTTAGCTGTAGTACTACTAGCTGTGAATCGAGTCATATAACCAGGTGGTAGATACCAATCAAAATAGAATCAATCAACAATTTGATGACGACGCTATATTCTGCAATATTATTGGTCGCATGACCAAGGCACACACCTCACAGACTGATAAGCTCGTTTCTAGGTGCGTAAATTTCCCATGCAACAGAAGAAAGGTTCCGAGTACTATGGGTAGCGCCATCAGCAAAGCCAATGTGGGGTAGAGAAGGCTCCAACATCTGGAAGCCAAGCACAATGTAACATAAACGGTCGGGGGCAGAGACCGAATAACGAAAAATCATACTACAGTAACACACAAAAGGTATGATACAATAAAATACCGTCCATGGGTCGTAAGATGCAGGGGTTCCTTGAACATAGGTGGATATCATGTTGATCGAGGCGAAAAATGAATGTGGAACATCAGGTGGTGGAATGGGGAACATACCCATTAACGAGGAATCTTTAAGAAGACCCACACCGACGTTCTCATATCTGGGTTTTTTTTTGCAATGAACGACACATTTTCGGTACGTGCATCGAAGTGAAAGAAGGCCAATTGGTCAACGGTAACTAATTTTCCTTGATGTGGGAAACAAATGACACAAAAAAGAGTTGACACAACTGCATGCATGGAATCAATCCAACTACGGCCAAGTAGAAGGTTGTAATCGAGAGGAGCGTCAAAGACCTCCACTTCAACTTGGAGCATTTTTCCTTATAACTTAATAGGCAATGAAGGGAGGACACTGTAAGGCTTAAAACCAGAGCCATTGAAGGCATTGAGTGTGTTGTGGGATTCAGTCAAAGGATGAGAGCCGATGGCTTTCCAACAGGTAATAGACATGACACAAGTCAAGGAACCCTCATCAATAACCATTCTACAAATGTTTTTGTCAGAGATAATAACTTATATTTGTAATGCGAGTTGAGGGTGTAACTTGGGAATGTGATATTCCAAGTCAAAAATTATTAAATTTGTATCCGTAGGGTCGATTCCACCAATAGATTTAAACAATTCTTTCCGTTGTATATGACAACTCTAAAGGACTTCGAGGGCTAACATCGTGGATGGTGCTTAGGCCAGATATTCGACAATACTGTAGTTCTGGGCAACACGTGCATGAGGATTGAAAGCCTATTTTTGAACGATGCCCTTTAGAGGAGGGCGAAGGACTGTATCTAGACTTGGTCGTTCAATATAAAGAGGACCATTGGTAGGTGGAGTCGTGAGATATGGTTGGACCAAAGAAGGAGGTATTACATCAACCTTCTCTTTGGAGGAAGAATAATCTTTGGCTCGAGTGGTAAGTGTGATGTCATTCTTCTTGGAATCACCTGTACACATTAAGACATAGGATGTATTGGAGGGGGAAGGTTGGTCATGAATGACCAATTGGGCCTGTTGTTGAGACGGGAAGGGTTGTGACAATACGGATGGAGTGGGGGGTTTCATGGTCCCTTGAAGGAACTTAGTAACCTCGGCTCATCGTGGACAATCCTTAGTGTAATGATCATCACCATAGATAAGACAAGGGTATCAGGGTTTGCGATTATCCCTATAGTCAACAGGTGGTGTTTTGGTTTTCTCAGTTTGTGGATTATTTTTAACCTCCTTGGTCTTACCCTTTCATTTTTTGGATTTGTTTTTGTCGGCGGGGGTATATTGAACATAATTTACCTCAGAAGTCTTGCCAGTGGGAGGGGTAGGAGAGGGAGCATTTTGAACATTAGAAGAAATGGATTTGGGGTTGTTTCTAGAGGTTTGGATGGAATGAGGTTGGGCATGGAAGGTGCTAATCACACCGTCAGTTGCATGAGAAGCATCAAGAGTGGTTGAAGTAGTACAAGTAGAAGGACGAGGTGCATCGGGGAGTAAGTTGTAAAGAGTACCTCTTTGTGAGCAAACGAGGTCTAGGTATTGTGCACAACTGATTTCCTGTTCTTCTGTGACAACTCCACCCATGGAGATGTTACGAGTGATGTCATTCACGAATGATTTCATGAACCACTCTGCTAGAAACTGATCAGGAAGTTCAAGTTTGATGAGACATCGTCTCCGTCGCCACTCATGAATGTGATCAGAGATATGGGTGGCTTTGGTTTGTTTGAAAGAACTCAAAATCTCGGTTCCCGTTTTATAGAGAATCGATAACTGGTAGTGGGTGAGGAAAGCCATAGCGAGGGTGTTGAAGTCGATGAAGAAGCCTTGTGGTAATTCGATATACCACTTCACGACGGAACTTGTGAGGGTTCGATGAAAAAGGCGTAAACGAATAGAGTCATCCATCAAGGAGTTGGATGAGCACCATAGGTGAAAAGTCATTACATGATTGTTCGGGTCCTCTCCCGGTTTACCATCGAATTTAGGGATGTCGGATGGTAGTTTGGCCAGTATGGTGGGCCATTGAGGAGAGTGACGGATCGGATCATTTAAAGTCCTTGACATATCCAAGAGGTCTAGAGTGGCTAAGAAAGGTAACTGTCTATTCACATGCGGGTACTAGTGACTTTTGGGAGGGAGTCCTGTCGATAAACCAGTGGAACCATAAGCAGTCTTCATATAATGTGAATATCCGGGAAGATTTGGTGGTTGGTGTGGAGGAAAGTAATTCATAGGGTTGTACCCTTGAACAGGGGTGTGGGGTTGAGCGTTCGAGCCCCAAATAGGATTAGACGTGTCTGGATATGGTTGGCCTATACTAGGGGGTATGACGGGGCTAGCTTGAGGCTGTTTTCCCCCTGTCAAGTGAGAATTATGTTGTATAAGATGATTCCAATACTGGGCCAAGGATGGAGGTATGTTTTTTCCATAGGGTGGGGTCGGTGGGGGTTTCCCTCCAATCGAGGGTTGCATCCCGGTTGGGATTTGTCCTGCGAAAGGGGGTTGGGTTTGGCCTCCTTGGTGAAATTGTCCACCTACAGGAATCTGGTAATTAGGTGTGAAAGACAGGATGGTGCCACTAGGATCGGTGCCTCTAATAGAGGATTAAAGAGGTCTTCTGAAAGGGGGTTGAGGAAGTGTCGGAATGAAACTAGGAACAATATGGTGCCCAGGAGGAGTGGGAATGCCAGGAGCCCCAAATGAGATTTGTGTAGGAGCGGGAATAGAAGCATTCAACACATGATATCTAGGCGGGAGCGTTGGGGTGAATTTGGGTGAAAGTAGTGTGCCAATGGGGGCTTGGCTAGCCGCTGTAATCCCAGTGTGAGGATTCATAGTATCTGGGACCATTGTGAAATGGACCATTTGTAGAGGGATAGTCAAGATGTGGTCAGCTGGCAGAGTGTTTGTACCAGGAAAATAATATGCAGTAGTAAAATGTACTGTGTCTGGATTAGATGTTTCAGGAAGCTCAGGGGAGACAGTGATATCAACGACTCCTCCTGAGACAGAGAGATCCCATCTAAAAATGCTAGTAGTCCAAAAAGGATCTTGACCCTCAGGTCCTATGAAAGGTCTGGTTGGTGATCCAGAAGACTGAACAACTAGATCTATGAAATAATTCACTCGAACAATACATCTCTCAGAGTTGGTAGGAAGTCAAAAGTCCTCTCGAGAATTGGTAATTCAGAACCGTTTTAAGGAGTTAGTTCTTTCCACTTGTGGAGTGGCGACGTCTTGGACTTCGCTCTGTTAAGGAGATCCCTCCAATGAGTTGGTAGGCAAGGGTTGAGAACCTTCCAGATATTATAGGGGTAGGCCTTGCATTCTATGTGAATGACGTGAAGGGTCAATTGTGATTGAGTTAGAATCTTACGAAATAAATTCTATGGCCAACTTGGGTAAACAAACAGCGTGCGCTAGTAAAATCTTGGAAGCAAAACCAAGCAAACAAGACCTTCCAATTCCGAAGTCACTAGTTAGTGATGAAATCCAATGTCGCGACGACGAGACAAGAAGGGGTTGGGCTAGGGTGGAAAAGTTACGTTGACGACCTGCTTAACGAACTTACACCCTGGTGTAACCTCCCACACATAATTGTGGGTATACCCTCCAAGGAGCCCGAGTGAGTCTGGCCAACGTCGATTCTAGGTACCGTGAAGACTTACCCCTTCACAGTCACCTTGTGTAAGAACCTAAGAAAATAGGCTACTAAGGTTACCACCAACCACAATAATGCCTGGGGGAATAGTAAACAGTCCAATCCACACGCAAGGGCAGGGTATCTAGCCCGAAATCATCTTGAGAGGCTTCCACTCATCATTGTGGGTATACCTTCAAGTGACCCCCATAATACATGCAACCTCTACACCGATATCAACAAAGTAGGGTGAGTAACTTTGTCAATCTCAATGCGACTTCGGGTTTGACCCTTGTGTGAGAAGGGCTTCCTAGGACAAAATGATGCAAATGGAATTAGACACTCCTTATCACAAGATACTATTGTGTGTTTTGTGCTTTGGAGAGTGTGTCTCACTACCTATTCCAAAGCTCTAGCCTAGCTAATGTTGGTGTAAAAGAGTCCTAGAAAAAGTTACTAGTTGAATTTTAAAATTGTGCAATAGTATTAAAGGCTGTTGTTACTCAAAAGGAGACGGAAATGAAACCAATGTTGTGTGAGACTCTGACCCAACAATACATAAATAGGAATGAATGAAACAAATTCTTGTTCGATGAATCCTATTTACAGGAGGGAGAGAGGAGTTTTCTGGAACAATGTGAACTACAATGTATGACCTTCTTTGAAATGTAATATCAAACAACCATGAACCATGCAAATTCCCTATTCGTTCTTTTTTCAGTACTTGAATGCCAATATTTTTGAAAAAAGTTGCTTAAAAAAGAGAATGTCTTTAATTTTTATTAGAAACCAAACAAAATGGGTGGAAGTAAGAAAAAACAAGTAGCCAACGAAAAAGAAATACACAACAAACACCCAAACCAATATTTCAATGAAGACAAAAATAACAAACTGACAAGACCAGTCTCTTCAAATGCACATGGGTAAATTTTTTCTAAGTAATAAGAAATTGAAAAGAACAATTGATCTCAACTTTTAAACCAATCAAAGGCTCCCAACCAAACAAGCACTCAGATTTCAAAACCGGAGATTATACCCTTGTTGCAAAAAGGTCAAGAGGTAAAAATTGAGAAAACATGATCAAGAAGAGCTTTCAATTTCTGGAAACTAATCATTCACAAGATTTGAAGTTAAGAAACATTCAATCATTGGTCATAGAAGTTCTTCCTAGACACACAAACAAATCTGGGTATCTGAGGACACAAAAGACTTAATCCAAAATTTTGCAAGTGGGTTCACAGGCTAGCAGTGATGTATAGTGCGAGAATCAAGGATTCTCGTAGGCTAGACACAGGCAGAATGTGAGAATTTCACACTGAACTGAACAAAAAGGTGCGAACTTTAGTGGTTCTCGCATGCTACAGAAGGGTGTAGTGCGAAAAGGTCTGTAATCAAGCAAATTTTGGAAAAAAGAAAAAACGTTTGAGGGAACTTCTGGGTCCAAGGAGTCTTTAAGGGTATCCTCAAGACTCAGAGATTGATGGGAATGAAAAATTGTAGGTTAAGATCAAATGACCAAGAAAAAACTACCAAAAATGGGTTTTATCCCCAGTAGAGTCACCAATTTTGTTATCAGACAAATTGGTAGGTGCAGACACTAACAGATCTCCCTAGATTCACCTGGATCTAGAAAAAAATAGAACAGGACACGACTCTTTCCCTAAGTTGTAGTCATTGAATCTACTAATGAGAAGGAATAAGTGACATACCTTGATATCGCTTCCTTAGGTCTCTGTTGTTCCCGCTTCGCTCCAGTGCTCTTGTGGAATCAAGTCCAAGAAAACAAAAACCAACCAAAGTGAAGATAGAAAAGTATATTCAATGTCAACCTATGCATATGATTAAGGAGTTATGCAATAAAATAAGAGTAATTTTATGGGAAAGAGACATGTCACTCTATTATATTAATTGAAAGTAGAAGATACAACCGGATCGCCTTGATGTCACAAGATTCCTTTTAGTGACCCTTGGTTCCAACACACACACTTTCTCTACACTTGCATGCAGAAGATCCAATACCTCTTGATAGACCAAATAGAGTCTTCAAGCTTCTGTCCAAGCAGGGTTCTTCACACAATTATTTCACCAATTCTTCATTCAATCTTGCTTAACCTTTTCCATGAGAAAAATTTCAATATATAGGAGAAGGAGGGATGGTTACATGGATGAGGATGATCCCACCAAATCTGAGAAGTTAGTAGGATGCCAACCATGCGAATGCCAACTCATTTTCTAGAAGATCCCCTTCTAGAACCTTCTTGACCTCTTCTCCTTTCTAAGCTTAAAAACAGGTTCACACCCTATCTATGGAGCAGATTGCAAACAGTTCACACCCTAAGTGTGGGTGGCCTATGAGAATGTGGGATTCTCACATCCTGTAACATAGGCAGCCTGCGAACTCATCTTAAAAATGTGTTTTTGGAAGAAGACATCAAGCTCTTTTCTCAAGCAAAAAGTCTTTGTGGGAGCCTGAATACAACACTGTAGAGACATCACCAGAGTGACCAAAATAATGTGTAACACCAGGTACTAGAGAGTATCTTCCCAAGTGCTTTTCTCAATGGCACTATAGCATTTAGGGGGCCAATTGGTTTATCTACAGAGGGCTTCAGGATATCTAGGCCGATCCATATATAGGTGTTGTCTCATGCACTAACACTTGAAGGCATACCAACATGGGTTACAAGGGTGGCCAATAATGTGTGCTTAAGTACCACTTGTAGTTCCTGCGTATATGCTTCCTCAACCGTGGATTTATGCACTGAATGACAAATCTTTGTATATTTAAGACGCCAGAATACTTCTCTACCCTGAAAAAATTAACCCACAATTTTTTGCCGAGGAAAGTGCTCTAATAATACTTGTAAGGTACCAGTTCTATTATAATATCCTAAAACAAAAATATTGTTGAGAATAATAGTGGAACAACACAATAGATGAAATCACAACACCAGAATAATATCTTTATTGATAGGAAACAATGTTCACTTGCCTCTTTGAGGGGGCAACCTCCAATAGAGCAACTCTCAATTACAATAATTCTCAAGACAAAACTTCTCATACCCTCTACTCCTATTTATACTAAATCTATCTATCCAAAAGAATAATCTAGAGGAAGATCCTTCTAGAAGTGGAAGCTTCTATTAGGTCTTCTTACATTTGACTTATTCTTCCTTATTGCTAGTCCTTATTAATATTGGCCTTTATTACATGGAAATATATTATTCCTACGTGAAGGGTTAGGGAGGTTAGGTCCCTAACACATTTGTTCCATGTATGTAACTATTTTTTTGTAATGAATATAACATTATATAATAAAATGTAAATTAACAACAACAATAATAATAATGAAGCATCATGGGTCACACTCCTACTCCTTCACCTCATGATCATCAATGTATATTTATATACCATCCCAAGGATCATTGTATATCAATTACTTATTATTCAAGCCTTTACATATCCATTTACAAATATATTGTGATTTATTTCTAAAAGCACCATTGTACTTCTTACATTGGTGTCATATCCATCAATTTGGATAAATTGTGGGAATATTCCCCCCACTCTATAATCCATGAGACGTGAGTTATGGAATTCCATGGCCAAATTCTAGTCTCACCTTTTAGACTATCCGCACTTTCTGTGCATCAAAGTATGAGTACACAAGGAATGTTGAAAATACATATGTTCTCTTCCTTGATTACCGATGACCATTTATTGCAAGGATAATTCTCCTCACACCATATATTGGAGAAACATGTCAGGATCAACAAATTTCCTAGGGGATGTTGATGAGCAAAACACAAAAAACAAGTAGAATATAATCTCTCACCCACCATAAAGGCACCTAAAAGTGAAAAAGAAGCCTTTTAAACCAGTCCAGGGAGTAAATCAAGGCATAACAATATAGTCACAAAACTCTAGAACTACATTCTTGAAGGGTTTAATAGTGGTAACTAATAGAAATATTAAGGAGTCCCAAGTGGAATGGAAGAGTAAACTTGAGGAAGTTGATGGAAACTATTAAACAAACTATTATGATATGTTGATTGTATGGTACAATATATAACATTGAGATATAAATGACAAAGAGAATGAGAGTAAAAATACTTAGGGAGTCCTTTTTAGTTGATTTTTTTGAAAACAAAAGGGTCTCATTGGATCAATATAATTAAAGAAACCTCAAGGTCATATTTGGTTAAAGTCAAAGTCAAAAGTATAAGATATGTTCATGAGGAAAAATGTTTGGGGGAAACTAGCCACATCCTTGAAGAAAGGAAAAAAAAGTATGACACAACTCTGAATATGTCTATAATGACATTAATAATTATTACGACACAACTCTGAATTCGTCACATTTTTCGCAAAAGGGGCCAAATGGGTAACAATAAACTTATTGGCTAAAATTAACCAAGATACCAAAATAAACTGCAATTCTAAAATTCAAATAATTATTTTTTGAAAATACAATAAATGAATGGGAAAATTGGGAGGAAAAAAAAAACCTAAGAAGCAACCTTGTAAGTTTTTCCTCAAACAATTATTTTTTGAAAATACAATAATGAATGGGAAAATTGGGAGGACAAAGAAATACCTAAGAAGCAACGTTGTAAGTTTTTCCCTCTAGAAAATGATTATGGAGTTGATGAAGCACGAAAAAAAGACATGGGTTCTTTGGGAAAATTAAGTGATGACCATATTGAGTGTACGCTTGAAGTGTGAGTAATAAAGATCTATTTGTGGAATTTTTCAAGAACATAATGAGGTTGTTGAATGATGTTTGATAAAATTGAAAATATTGAGCATATGTAAAGCATACTATTAAAGTTGAAGAATCAATCAAATTCCTAGATTAGATCAATGGTTTCACTAGATAACAAGATAGCTTTTATAATGCTAATCACAATCTTGGAATAATGTTAGCTATTCTAGTATTAAATATTGCACCTTGGCCAAGATACAAATTTTCCAATCTTAATGTACCTTTGGAGATGGGTAAAATCCTTGACGTGTTCAAAGTGTTTTATTATAGAATTTATAAACATTGTAAACTTATAAGGATATACTCTTTAGGGAATTGCAATATCATCTCCAAGTTCAACCCTAGGACAATAGAAATGCAGTAACAACATACTAGATAGTTATGTTATTGTTGTTCAATAAGTTGAAAAGATTGATTTTTTAAGGCATAAAATCCCAAATAAATTTATAAGACGAGGATATTTTAATATTGTTACATTCGATTTCATATGGAAGGTATAAATTAACTCTATAAAGGATTCAATGATCAAAACAATCACTACTAGTGACAAGTTCGAATTCAATCCTCCGTGTACACATAAATTAAGCAAGATTAAGATTTTTGTGATCAATATAAAATACATAAATAAACATTACATAATAATAATAATAATAATAATAATAATAATAATAATAACAATAACAAATAGCTAATAACAATAATAATAATAATAATAATAATAATAATAATAGTAATAATATGTATATAAACATATATAATTAACAAACTAGGACTTTCTTGGGTTGTATACCTTTGCAAGGCTTGTCGTATAATCAACTCATTCATTGTTGATTAGGAGTTGGTTGTCATTGATGTCAACCCTTGAAGAAAGACCCATAGCACAAAGGTTTGGGTAATGGACCAATATTGTTTGATGTAAAATATGACTCATTATTGTTTGTCATTTTTGATAAGAAGTGAATATGGATGAACTCCAAAGTGGTCTACCCATGGTGAAATCCCTCACGGTAAGATGCTTTGTGGAGTAAGAACCCATGTAATTGTGGAATAAGGATGAAGGAAAGTGATTTTGTTAGCAGAAAATATCCTAGATGGTAGTTCTTGTCATTTCACATTTCAGGTGGTATGTGGAACATCACATAATTCCCTCACCCGGTTAGAGAGTTATGGCCATGAGAAGTTGGAGACCAGGGTTTGTTAATGGACCCAAGTTTGTTTTATAAGTAACTTGGTATGAGTTCATGGTATATTTTCATAATAATATTCTATATGGATATTACATGTCATTCCATTTTGGTGATATGTAGAATGTCACATAACTCTCATGGTTTGAGGAAGTTATGGCCTTACAGTTGGAGGACCCTCATATGTACTCATCTAGAAACTAAAAGGTCTAAGTAATCAAAGTGGTTTAGAGATTTTAAAGGTAAATAATAAAAGAGTGAAGTGATAGGTGTATTATAATTCAAAGTGAAAACAAAATAAATTAATAATAAATTTAATGGAAAGATTAGAAGTGGACCCAACCCTAGAAGTGGGTGTGGGTCAAGTGACCTAGAGATGTTTTAAGGAAGCTACTTGAGTATAAATGAGGCAAGGCTCTATGAATTTGAGATCAAACTTGAGGGAATATTGAATGTCTATATGTGTCTGGGGTAAACAAGGATATCTAAACTGAATTCTGAGTGAAGGTGAAGAAGAAGGCCAATGGAAGGGAGGGATAAATTCTTTGATGGTGCTCTAAGGTATGTTACATTTTCAAGTCATCTCACCATTTTGATCTAATTTTTTTTTTTTTTTTATAATGATTGGAGACCATGAAATTTTCTATAAAAGTGAGACAACATCTCCAAGTATATGTGGTAAAAAATTAAGCTTATTAGATTAGTTTTATATTTAAGGTTATCAATTTCAGGTGGAAAATAGGGTTTGTGGCCAATTTTGAAACTAGATCAAAAATTAAGGTGTTTAGAGATTAAAAGTCATAACTTATTCATATGATCTAAATTTGGTGAGACCAAATGTGTTGGTTAGTTTACAGGTTGTAGTATTCTATGTAACAGTTTTAGATCATTTCATCAAACATTTTGTCTTGAGGGAATGCTCTACAAGATTAGCTCTCTAGGAATAGAAAGCCAAAATTGACCAAAGGTAGCTGCCATTTTTGCTATAAATCCTTTTATGAGAGGTTCAAGTAGTGAAACTTGGAGGAGCTGCATTAAACACCTTGAATAACATTGTGTATCAATTTCATATATTTATATAGATACGGGTTCAACGTTATGATTACTTCAAGTTAGGGTTGACTAATCCAAAATAGGCATGTGAAGGACCCCTAAAGAAAATTTTGATGAAAATGCTAGCCTCTTATTTTTAAGTTAAGGAAGGTTTGAAGGAATGTGATCATATACACGAGGTCTATTCTGAGCTACAAATAATATTTATATGAGTAAGTGATGAGGGATTTTGGTTTGTGTGGTACATGTTGAGTACATGGTTGAGACAAGTAGTAGTTGATGAGTTGAAACTTTTATACATAGAGGTGTATAATTGATGATGTTGGTACATGTGATGAGTCATAGTTGATGAGTAGTTGAAACATGGTGGAACATAATTGGTACATGGTTGGATGCACTTTTTATGATATAGTTTGATTCTGAGGTTGGTGCATGGTTGATGCACTTGTTTATGTCACAGGTTGGTGCATGGTTGGAGGAACTTGTTAGTTTTATTGTTGATACATGGTTTATGCATGGTTCATATTTATTGGTACATGTTTATTGATATATCTCACAATGATGGTGTGACTGATGGTTCCATCATTCTACTTCACCAGGGGGTGGCAGAACATGGCAAGGACATGTGGTTGTAAGCCACCATACAGTTTAACTTGAAGAACATTGAAATTTGTAGCCTCCCTTGGTTGTAGCAGAGAATTGGGAGTTGGAGCCTCCTTCCGGTGCAGTGGAAAACAAAGGAAGTTGTGCTTCCAGTGAATGTAATTCTAAGACATATAAGAAAAATCATTAAGTGGTTTTTCTCGATTTAGGTTTCCGCATAAAACAATTGTTTTGTGTATGTGTGATTGTTTATTTGTGCGCTCATTATTGGATAATAATTCTACATTGATATAACATTTGAAGAAAAGGGATTATAGTGCGTAATGCTTGGTTTACCTCATTAATCCAACAATTTGGTATCGAGGAAGCGAGGTTCCTTCGCATAAATTAGTTTAACAAGAAGGTAGATCATGGAAATTATAACTCATTATAAAAATGGAATACAACGGTTTGATGGACATAAGTATACTTTTTGGAGCATAAGGATGAGAGAGCATATATATCTATGACATAGGGATTTCAAGTTTGGCAGTAATTGTAGATGGATACATAGCACCATGAGTTCCAATGAATGACAAAGCAGTGAAACTTCGGTGAGAATAATTCCAAAGCCATAAATGCACTTTTGAATGGTCTGGTGATACGATATTAACAAAAATTGCACATTGTAAATCCTTCCTAAAGAGATTTGGGACAAACTTTGAAATATTTGAAAATTCAAAATTCAAAAGCGACAAAGCTTCAAACTTACTGAGGTCATTTCGAACAACTAAAAATGAATGAAGATGAATATAACCTACTTCTTACAAGTCGATGAAGCAATGAATGCAATCATGAAGTTGAGGAAGAATAAATTGAAGAATATCGTAATTGTTCAAAATGTACTAAGATATCTTCCTATGAGATTCAACCCCTAAGATATGACACTAGAAGAAGGTCCGGATCTAAAATCAATAAGCATGAATGAAATCCATGGAATATTCACTTAGCATATGAGATGATAACTTAACAAGAAAATCCAAATGTAAAAGTAGCCTTCAAAGCATCCAAGAGATCAAAGAAAAGAAAAATGAACAAGAAGAATATACTTGATGCTTGACGTCTCGGAAGATGGTAGAAGTGGCCAACTTTGTCAAAATATTGAACAAAGGAACCAACGATGAGTGCAGTGCTTCCTTTAATTTTGTTTTAATTGTGATGGTATTGTTCATTTTGCTATGGAAATTTCCCTCATAAGAAAAAGAGAATGATAAAGGTTACTCAAAGAAATGGAGACAAAACATATAAAGGTAAAAAGGAACTACAAAAGAAACTTTTCAAGGAAAACTTTTGCACCAAAGAGACATCATCATCGGATAGAAGATGAAGTCAGTGTGATGAAATAGGGAGAGTTCTATTCATGGCAGTGAAGACTTCATTAAAAGGCTAGAAGAAGAATATGAAGAAGCATATGAAGATAAATTGAAGAGGCATAAGTTGACTTAGGAAAAGAAGTGTAGGTGCCATGGGAATTTGCTCAGGAAGAGAAAGAAAGAAAACAAGAAACTACAAGCATAACTAGATAAGAAAAAGACACTCAGAACTAGAAAAATGATCACAAAGGTGAGCGTTCAAATGAAGAGAGATAAAATAATTTTAGAATCCTCCAAAGAATATCTAGGAAAGGGATAGGATCATTTAGACACAGAGCAAGGTTGTCACACTAAGAAGGATATTCAAAGAAAATATCAAAGAATAGCTCAAAATTTACGGATGACATCAGCAGTCAAAAAATATTATCTTGACAAGTATGGACTAGGATACAATTAGATAGAAAAGGATCAAGATCCAAAACAGCAAAAGAAAGAAACAAATCCAAAAGTTATGCAGAAACAATCAAAGAGGGATAAAAATATATACAAAGAGATAATGCAGGGGACACTCCTCAACAGAAGATTCATATTTTGGAATGGAAACAACAGGAATGAATTGGAAGCCTCCAAGAAGAAGAAGAGTTCATAAGAGCACCTCCTTTCATAAGATCTTTTTTTTTTTTTTTTTTTTTTTTTTTTTTGGTTTTATGTTATGCATGTAATAATTTTGGACATAAAAGGACACATGAGTGGAGAGCTAACAACAAGAACAATAACTACTTTGAGAGCCATACACAAAGGGGTTCAAGAAGACCCTAGTGGAAACAAAAGGGAGGGAGGGAGTAGGATATACAAGGTTTTGGAGTCTTTATTGCTTGAAATTGGAATTTTCATTTAACAATTTGGACACATGGCCAAAAATTGTAGAATAACTTGATCCCTCCTAAAGAACCTCAACTGATTCACAAACAGAACCTCATAAAATGACATGGTTAAGAAAGCAGAATCAATATAGGAATGAAAATGCACATTTGTAAAATATAGGAATGAAAATGCACATTCTCTCTCTACAAGATAAGAAGATTAAACGTGGTTGGTATGTTGATTTTGGATGTTCAAAACACATGATGGGAGATAGAGACAAGTTTCTTACATTACAAAGAAGAGATGGATCAGTCTCCTTGCAAAATGATGATTCATCCAGAAATGCATTGGAAAAGAGCCTGAGTCACAGATGAGAACAAGAATGAAAAGACAAAAAATGTTCTACTAGTGGAAGATATGAAACATAATATTTTAGAAATTAATGAGTCAAATGTGTGACCAAGGTCATAAAGTTACTTCGATTCACAAAAAGGGTGTGGGAATAAAAGAAAATAGGGATTCGGAAAATTTGTCCATTCTGACTACAAAGAACTTCAAACAACATATATGTGTTAAGTGAAATTGGAAATGAAAGTGTTTTCTAGGAAAGGGAGAGATGAAAGTTGGCTATGGCACATAGGAATGTGTCACATGCATTTTGATAACCTTGTCAAAGTCAGCAAAGAGAAGTAGTAAGAGAAATGCCCCAGTTCACGAAACAAACCAACACTTTGTGCAAACGGCCCCAGCAAAGGGAAACAAACAAATGCCAAGTTCAAATCAAAGGAATATTCAACCTTAGAAACCACTTGGAAATCATGCACTCTTGATCTAGTTGGACCAACTTCAACAAAAAAGGCTTAAAAAGGTGAGAGATACTTTGTATTATTGGTTGATTGTAGGTCCCTCATCAAGTGCTTAAGATCGGATAATGGGGATAATTCACCTCAAAGGAATTTATGGACCTTCTTGCAATAATCATGGAATAAAAGGCAATTATCCATCGCTAAGACACCTCAACAACATATTAAGGTTGTTGAAAATAATGGGGCAGGGTTACAAATAGCTAGAACAATGATAATGGATTCAAAAGTTGACATATATTTTTTGAACACGAGCGGTCTGCAAAAATTCACATTAAAAATATATTAATTCTTAGAAACAACATTGATGAAACTCCATACGAGCTATGGAAAGGAAGACCAACAAATGTAAGGAAGCACTTGAGTTTTGGAAATGCTATGTCAAAAGAGAAGATGCGAGAATGGGAAAGTTTGACTCGTGTGGACAAAGGAATACTTGTTGGTTACTCAAGTACAAGGAAGAACCACAAATTGTTAAAATATAAGATTAAACAAAAGTTGTGCTGGAAAACATCAGCAGTAACAATTGATGGCTTGACTGAGACCCAGGGAATCAAAAGAAGAGAAGAAATCAATGGAACAACTTTTTTGAAGAAGAGATGAAAAATAAGAATAAGAGGAAGATGAAGATGAAGAGAATCCGATAGAAGTAGAAACCAAGTTCAACAAGTATCTCCAAAGACACCTAGCAAACGAGTGGAAAGAAACATCAGCAGTCAGTTGGCCAAACAAAGTTGCAGTAGTTGAGACTAGAAGAATCTGTTCACAAGATCAAACACACCTAGCACTCTTATCTACAATTGAACCAAAGCTGTTTTGAAGAAGCTGGCAATATGAATTTTGGAATAGGGCAATATCAGAGTGGATCAAATGAGAAAAATGACACTTGGGAATTGGTTTCCCCGGACAAATAATAAGAATGTGATTAGCACAAAATAGGTTTCGAGGAGCCAGTGAATGAAGATGGACATGTTACAAGGAACAAAGCTAGATTGGTATGTAAAGGATATGCCTGCAGTTAGAGGAATCGACTTTGAAGAGACACCCCAGTTGCTATAATGGAAGCAATCATTTTATTTTAGCTTATACATGCTCCCAAAATGTTAAATTATATAGGATGAATGTAAAATCATCTTTTGAGATAGAGACTTGAAGAAGAGTCTACATTGAACAACCAAAAGGATTTGGTTTAAAAGAGAACACAGACTATATGTGTTCAGGAATAAATTGAATGAAGATGGACATGTTACAAGGAACAAAGCTAGATTGGTATGTAAAGGATATGCACAGATTGAAGGAATCGACTTTGAAGAGACATTTGCCCCAGTTGCTATAATGGAAGCAATCCATTTTATTTTAGCTTATGCATGCTCCCAAAATGTTAAAGTATATCAGATGAATGTAAAATCATCTTTTCTGAATGGGGAACTTGAAGAAGAAGTCTACATTGAACAACCAAAAGGATTTCAGTTTTAAGAGAACACAGACTATGTGTGTAAATTAAAGAAGGCCTTGTATGATCTAAAACAGGCTCCTAGAGCATGGTACTCCAGACTGGATAAGTATCTGTAGCAGGCAGGGTTCAGAAAAGGAAGTGCAGATAGAAACCTCTACATTAAGGTAAGTCAAGGTAATAATTTATTAATTGAAGTTTATGTTGATGATATTATTTTTGATAGTGATGATGACAGGTTAAGTCATAAATTTGCAAAAGACATGTAGAATGAATTTGAAATGTCAT
>SNQJ01S0175667.1:0-20069 GCA_010110895.2 Picea sitchensis | reverse complement strand
GAAACAATGAAAGCTAATTAATGCAATCTTTGTCTCATTCATATATAAACAAATCTGAATAAAAGAAAGTAATGCACCTACTAACTTCTCACTAATCAACTAAATTCATCTCTCTATATTTGTATGAGCTCCTCTTAACCTGTGTCAAGTGTAAACCTATGACAAAAACAATCATAATACTTCCTGAAGAAATTCAAGGAAGCGTTTCATATTCTAGAGCGAGTTTATAATGAAAGAAATATAAATAATTATATGTCTTGTGACCTTTAAATGTCCAATAACTAAAAATGAAAGAAATTACAATTCTCAAGAATGGTGTTACCAACTATCTAGCATCAGATTCAAAATCAAAATACTTGAAAAGGTGATCAGTGTAGAACAACATAAAGAAAAACATGATATAAAATATTATGTGTAGAACTTACTAAAGCTAATTCGACACAAATGAGATTTCAAATCAAGAAATTACATTGGAAGACAATGAAAAAACACTGCAAAGTCTACATAAGACAAAATCCAAAGAGTAAACTGCTTTCTCATATGGTTTCAAACAAAATATGTTCATCATATGGTCCAGGAAGAACTTTTTGGATAATAGACTCTTAAAGATTGAAAAAATTAATATATAAATGATAGAAATTATCCATGTATTGATAAATTAGACTAACGCTAATTTAAACCAATGCATAATCAATTATTCAAAGAACATGAATATATTATAATGAAAATAAAACCATTTTACTCACAGGACAAAATCCATTAAGCAACCTAGAATTCCATATTCTTCTTTGAAAATGCTTGTCCATTCTCCCAAAGATTCCAACCATCCGTTACTCCATTTGAAAAGAAAAAAAAGTTTACAAAAGAAATAATATACAAAAGAGAAAGGATAAAAATCCTCCTCTCAATTTCTTGGATCCCATGGCTTTGAACTTTCTCATATATTTATACAATGAATGAACAGTCTGGGCATCACTAATAATTTCCGCCACCTAAAATTTATCTTGTAAAGAGACACAAATATCTCTCAAATCATGCATGTGCTTTGGAAATTTCTCACATGTAAGCTAAATGGGTCCATTTTGGAAATGGGTGTTCAATCGTTTCTTTAGATTCCTCATGGTTTGGCTGCAAGCAGTCCCACAAAATCATTTGTCTATTCTTGACGCATTTCCAAATTTTATCTATTGTTGCTCATAAATTTATTTGTAGCAATCCAATATTATTTTTGGATCAATCATATTGAACGTGTTTAGATAATAAAATCTATCCATGATCAAATCCATACCAAATAACTGATAACAGAACCTGTGAAACAAAAAGAAACCTAAATTAATAACCTAAAAATTGTGAATAAAAAAAATTTAGAACAATAAAATTAAAATGAATTTAAACTAAAAGCTAACTATAATTTCTAAACAAACATTGTTTATATTTTCCATTCAAATATGATCTTAAAATTATAGAAGCTTCAAGTTGATGGAGAGGAGAAAAATATTAATTTTGGGTTTTCACAAAATCAAACAAATGATACATAATTCCTTTTTTATTTTTATTTTTATTTTGAAATAAGATGCATATATATATATATATATATATATATATATATATAATCCCACCAAATGATTTTGTGAAAATGAGAAACCAACCAAGATATTATTTGATGAAGTATTGAACCCATTATTCAAAATAGCCAAACTTGCTAAAGAGCAAAAGAATGAACACATAATCATAATTTAAACGAAAGTAAACAGATGGTAAAAATTAACGCTTTTGTTCAAATTGAGATTTTTATGCTCATTTCTAAATTTTGACTTATACTCTTGTAATGAATGTGTCACACTATAGTGAATGTCTTAAGTTTGTCTCAAAGCAATCCAAGGTATGGAACTATTTGAAAAGGTTGATTTTGTAGCTGATTATAATTATCAAGATTCTAATGGGGGGCCTTTAAATTTTGTAAAAAATTAGGGGGAGTTGTTGGGTCCCAACAAATGGTGACTTATTGGGTGAAGCAGTTATCTCTGATCTAGTAAGATTTCATCTCAGGAAGAAAATAATAAGTCTTGAAAAAGGATTCAAAATCCCTAAAATAAATTCACTTTGAGACCATATAGTATTAGGATAAGATCAATGTTATAACCAAACAATAGAATTTTCTTTGCAAGAGATTATAACTTGAAATAATGTCTTAATCAAAGAGTCACAATGTTTATAAAATAACTTCAATACTGTTGACAGAGTCACTACGACCAGCAGGAGTCCATGACCTCGACAGGGATGTCATTTAACCCACTCAAGTACTTTAATCCCATCCAATAGTTGTGTATTCACATGATGTATACTTCCATAAAATTTAACTTAAAAGAATATACCTGCTACCTCTTGACCCGACATTTCTTTGCTGCTAGAAGGCCTGTTCAGTACCCCGATGAAGTTGTCTTGGCATCATGTGTGCATTTACCCACTGCCAGGGACCCTATTCAGTGCCCTGAAGGGTTTACACACACTTCCTAGACTTAAGTGCTTCCAACCCTCTTATGCCACTTTTAAATAATAATACAATTATAGATTTATTGATGAGAAAGAGAGAGGGGTGATACTTGAGGTTAATTGCAATACAGGTGAATAGTTGATCATGTTATTTATTTCCTTTCAAAACTGGAAGTTTTATCATGGTTTATAGATTTTAGATTTCCTTTAAGAAATCATCTAGAGAATGGGGAAGCACTTAAAAGTGATTCCTTAAGAATATGGATGGTGTAAAAAGCTTAAAGATCATTGTAATTCTGAAAGATTTAAACCATATCTCTGGTGTAATACTCTGGCAAAGACAATTTGAGGAAAAAACGAAAGTGACAATTGACTTATAAATCAATTGTCTGAGCTATATCTTAATATCAAGATCTTTTTGAAATATTTCAAATTAATTGAAAAACACAAGTCTTAAAATGAATTCTTCCTTCGATAATCGCTCTTTGATCATAAATATATTGATTCAAAAAGACAGACAAGAAGAAAACTCATTCAAAACAATCAAAGAAAACAAAAAAACACACAGCAAATCAAATCAAATTTTATTAATGGGATTCAAAATTAGAAGTACACAAAATCAAAACAGCAAAAAAAAACTTTTTAGGAAACGATTTTGGCCAAAGATAAACTTGAGCTTTTGGATCCACTAGCATCTCACTGTAAAATAAAGGAAGAACTAAATCATATAAAATATCATGTGTGAGCAAGTTATTTTCTTAATATAGTGATGCATGATCTTTGACCTCATTAGCATCGATCTTCGAGGGAGGAAGAAAGAAAAAGTTGACAACCATATATTTAGGTCTCTGATTCATCGCACCAACCTCCTCTCGCACCATTCTCTCTTGTGCATACTATCATTGGATGACATCATTATGAATGGAATAATTATTTTTATATGGGGATTCCTCATCTGAATATAAACATTCTCCATTGTATTGAATATGATATGGGGCATTCCCTATTCATATAAAAATTATTTATTACAATTCTCACTAGTTTCCCAAGAGAGCATACAACTGGCTAATTTTCTCCTATTCCTACAAACTGATTTTGTCCCAATTGATGTTTGGTCTAAGAAAATTAAACTAGTGCATATGGAATATTTTCCTAGAATGATGTAATCTTGCAATAAAATACAAAACAAGATGGTAACAATTCATGGGAAAGTTTTGTGACAACAAATTTATCGATTGAATTCCTTGTGACTGAATTATTCCTAGCATTGATGTTTCTAATATCCTGTCTTCTCTTACTATTCTTTCATAGTTTAAAATGTATCTATTGATACCTAAGTCCCACTATATCTCTTGAAACCCAAGTACCAATGCTATCTGCATGGGAGATGAACCCACATGTGGGTAGAGCTTGAGTATGGTGGAATTACATCCATCTTCATTCCAATTCAACTATTGGAATACATTAATTTCCAATAGAGCCTTACATTCATGGTCATTGGTTGTGTATACATTGAAAATATGCCTTTTTGTTTCAAGATAGCATCTGGGAAGAGATAATTCTACAACCTCCATTGCCTTCTCTATGATTTGAACCAAGACACTTGAACGTATACTCTCTTTACCTTGCTTTTTTTTTTTTTTTAGCTTTCATGATTGTTGGGAGAACTCATGGCTTTGGTTGTTAAGGTAAAATAGCACTAATTTGAGGATATTTAACATGTATGCAATGGAATATGGTAGTATGGACCTCAACTTGCTTAGGATGAAATATAAAATATGTGAGATTTTATAATTCAATCCATATGCATAGTTCGTTATAACATATGTGAACATAGACAACAATATTGTAACTATGGAATATGTCAATGATCTTCTTGATGTCTTGCATAAATGTTTAAATAATTTGAACTTAGAAGTATCTCTAATAAGTTATAATAATAGGGCCACATGAAATATCCTCAAATCCCACCTTCGAACCCTCATGGTGAGAGACCTGATTTTAGCTTTGTTCATTGTGGAAAGAATGGACATGAGGAAAAGACATGTAGGATCCCAAGGGAGTAAATTAAATACATGTAGGAACAAAAGGAAGAAAAAGGTAAATCTCTTGAATTCACTTATTTTTTTATTTCTCATTGCAATATTGGCATAACTGAATATGTGTTCAAAAAATCATTTTCTCAATGGATAGGTGTTTGGTTGCTTGACACTACTGCTACTTGTCACATGAATTTTTTGAGAGTCTTATGTGGGGAATTGAGTGAAAATGTAGATGACACAATGTACTTTGTATATAGAACCAATCACAAACCTATGGGAATTAGAACTATTAGGCTCAAATTGATTGGATTACTATATTTTATCTTCTATGTTTTTCTCTATCTTCCTGAGTTGAAGAGGAAATTACTATCTCTTGTGTATATTTGACAACAAGGCCATTATATTCACATGTTTGATGGAAAAGTTGAAATGTGGAGGTTTTTTGACAACATGGTCACCATGACAAGATGGGAAAATGTTTTTAAGTTGAAAGGGACATCTACAAGGGAACATAATTTTCAATACCTCTCTCACCATGATGAGAGTACATTTTCATCCAGTCTCTTATGGAATGATATATTTGGGAACATCATTTATAACACTCTTTGTATGTTGAATAAAAATGTTTTTTCTATTTTTCCTATGTAACACCCCCATTTCCCCCAACTTGTAATTAATCGTTAATTATAATTACCATGCTATGGCATGCGAACAATGTAAATGTATTATTGTTTATGTTGCCAATGACTAACTGTGGGGGTGAAGCTTGAAGTATTGACTATGATATCACTAGAGGAAAGAATGGGAAAAATATAAGAGAGGGTTCATTATGTCAAATGACCCCAAATTTCCCCTTGTTGGAATAAGAAACCTCTTCTAGATCCCAAGGAAAGGAATTAGTTAATGAAGGAAGAAATGGTGTTTGAAACATCAACCACCCCCATGAATGAAAACATGGTATGACTGAAGAATGTAAGCCTAAAGTACCATAGGTTTTGGTAGGCCAGGCTGACCCGACTTTCCTTCCGATAGAAGGAACAAGATAGAACAAGGAAGAACCTTCCCAAGAAGGGTGTGCCTGTAAGGGGATACACCCATGAATATAGTGGAGAAGGGGATACGTGCGTAAGGATTTGTAGAGAACAATAGAGACACCAGACAAGAGTTCATGCACATACGAGAACGTGACTCAAGAAGGAGATTGTGAGCTTGATGTTGAGGAGGCATATGATAAACCTTGCAAAGACCATGACAGAGGAAGAATCCTCTGAGATATTTGTAGGAATTTTCCTGGTGATATCATGGCTTGGTACGAGAGCGCCCAGAGTGATAAGAATGAATGCCTCTAAGCCTATGGTTGGGTGGAAAGGAGAACACCTAGAGTCAGTTGATTCGTGATTGAATGTAATAGGTAAGTGTTTTTTTTAAACCTGTGCACTTAAATTGAAATTCATGTTTGAATTTCTGAGTTTACTTATCCTTGATTTAATTGGGCAATGTTATGTTATCTACCTTCAGAGTTATATGACTTTGCATGCATTTATAGTTGAAGGCATGAATATTTGATATTCTATAAGTGTCAAATTGTTTTTCTTATGTAATCCTGGTGCAAGGAATACACATATACCCGTCTGAGTATAAGAAATTGAAGGAAAAGGCCCTGCACATTGTGCAGGGCCAATGCTTAGTGATGAATTTAAAGGTTCTCAAGGTGAGCGATTGAAAGGAGTACATGGGAGACATTTTTGAGTCTCAAGATCAAGAAAGATAGTGATATTGAGGCCTCAAAAGGGAGGATTCCCATGTTTAGAGGATGAGCGGATGAGATCCATTTGGGAGGAACCAAGATGTTTCACGATCATTGGATCTGGAGAAGAAGAACGAGGGTTAACCCCTTGATTCTTTTAGACTTCATGAGTTCAAAAAATGTTGGGTGTTCGTCATAAGGGAGGCTAAACCTCCAAATTTCAGAGTTACAAAGTGATAGGAGCCATAGATCTGAGGATGTTTTGGGATCTCCCATGACCGTCAGATCTAGACTATATTTGACACTTATGTGAACTCCTAGTTTAGGAAAGTGGAGCAACCATAATGTCGAAAATCCCAAAGATCAAATTCATGAAGTGATGAGGACAGTGGATCTATCGATCCTTCGGGACCCCTTTTGGTCATTTGATCGAGGGAATGTGTGTATCGTGTTTAGATCACGTGGGGATCCATGTGTCAAGTGACGACATTGCCATGTGTGGAGGACGTGTGGCACCATATTCTTTAGTCCATAGGCTTGACACTCCATAGGAATTTGTACTAGATTCTTCAAGGTGTGAAGACTCTTGAAGTCACAAATGGGGGAGTAAATAGAAACTGCCGATAGACAGGGGAAACATGTTTCTACATCCTATCGTATGGAGACTTAGTATTATGGGAGGAAGCTGGAAACTACACTCCTAAGCTCCCAAATTCCAAATTTACAAAGTGACATGGACCATCTATCCTTAGATCCTTTGGGATGATTCTCATCCATCGATCTAGGGACTTCATTGAGAACCCCTCTTAACTGTCTAATCATCCAGAGGAGGGACCCACATATGGAAATTCAACAAATTCCTTCTTCGGGAGAGTGGAGAGGCCATTGAGTCAAAACCCCCAAAGGCTGGAGTTGCAAAGTAACGTGAACCGTGGATCTAAGGATCCTTTAGAACCCTTCTTGGATATTAGATCAAACCTAATGAAAATATGGCGTCAAGTACTTCAGCATAGTCTTACTTTGGGAGGTTTAACCTGTGAGTGAAAGAGAATATCGTCGGAGCACCGAAGGCCATAGTGATGTAACATACTGAAATCACCTAGGGTGACATGGAATCATCGTAGGTGTAACACGTGTCACCCCAATTTGTGTCTTTCACAGAACCTAGTTGTCAAATCGAACTGGACATGTTGCACCAGTTAATCGGGCTGTGTGTCACCCTTATCTTCTACCAAATGTCATTTTTTGGGCCTAGGCCATGGTTAACAGGACGCTGACCACTCTGGGAGCAATATGAAATTTACTTTGACCTAATCCGGGAGTAAGGAGAGGGTTACACCATGAAACCCTCGAAGACCGAAGTTGCGAAGAAATAAAGGCCGTATATTTCGAGGTCTACGTGGATGCTTCTTGACCGTGAGATTAGAGGGTATGGAAGGATATCAGTCTGAGGTGATGTGGTGTGATGATGTCACCCAAGGTGACGTGGACCCATGTTTGACATGGCACGTGTTTCTTGGATTTACGCATATTGCAAACCCTATGTTCTTGTTAACAAGTGACACATGTCACCCTCTGAAGGGGCCATGTGTCATCACTGCCTCGTCTGCATATCATACCAAAGACTCATTGCTTGGTCCATATGGAAAAAGGAGCACCAGGGACCCACCTGTATTTTCCCTCATATCCAGTATGACTCCACATGTGAGAGTGGGCCTTTAGGGAATTTGAAACTTCAAGACTCTGGGGGTTTGGAGTGTGGTGTTGAGGATAAGTTGAAAGGGCTGAATGTTGGAGCTACACGGCAGTATTTTAGAAATATAGGAGGTTGAGACTCTGGAGTATTTGCGTGCCAAAAGGAAAAGGAGCGTTCAACGCTGAAGTGTCAAACGTCGAACTCCCCTATATCTTATGTGTCAAACAAATATCAAAAATGATGTTGGATTGGACGGTGGGTGTAATACCACCGTGGAGGTAGGAGATTTAGGAGGGTATGAATCTGATGGATCCACGTGGATTCCATGTGACCCTCAACCAATGAATGCCCAAAGAGTTTTGGAAAGTCATATCTCCCAATCGTGAGCTCGGTTTTGAGTTTGGTAGAAGTCTGTCAAAATATGTTGACAAGCAGAAGGTATGGGAGGCCTCGAAAAAAGGATATGAGATGTTTGAGGAAGGAAAAAATTTGATGCCCCATGCTTTAGAAAGAAAATTAAGGGGTTGGTTGTGCTACAAAGTGGTATGAGAGAATGACAACAACACTTGGCCTGCTTGGGCTCATGAAAGAGTCAAGTGGTTTTCTTTCTTAAAAACATTTAAGGGAGAAGGGAACCTTGCCCTACCCTATCCAGCAGAGCATGATTCAATGATAGGCCTGGATGGGATGGAGAACAATCATAAGACTAGTTTACTAAGGCAAAGATGAGCCCGTTGAAAGGTATTTCTACCTTTAAATGATTGATTATCATCTGCATTAACTCCTTGAGGAGAAGGACTTCAGATTGAAACTGTGATTTGGAAATTCTTACTAAATTTTAGAAAAGGAATTATATTGTCCCTTTTCAAATTGATAACTAGTCTTACCAGAGTAGGAATATGTTGATAAGCACTATGGTAAGACTTGAATGTGAATGGAAGAGGCAAAAAAAATTCTATTATGAAGTTGCATGAGCCAGACAGGGGACATGAACATAGTCGTTCTGTTATATCGTTACATTGTCTATCTACTAAGGCAAACATACTCTCTTGCAATTGAGATGGATGATTATATAAGGATTAAGGTCATCATGAATAATTCCTTCATGGTTAAGGAAATTTGGTAAGGACTGGTAGGATCCTTATCAGTTATAATTATTGCATTATTAAAAGACTAAACCCTGGATATATAAACCCTGATGACTAGGGGACTGATAAAAATGTGTAGGGTCAGTTTACTTGACCTGATGACAATAGGGGAGTAACAATATGAATGAAATATAGATATATAAATGAGGTAAAAAGGTGCAAGAAATGCACCTACATATATACAAATATGTGTATACATTCTTAAAACAATATTATGACTGCAAGATCTCAACTGAGAGGGACGCTCAGTGTTCAGTGTCCCTATGAGTCTTGTCATAAGGATGGAAACAATATTGTTGGGAGGAGGATATGGAAGTTTGATATGTCCATGTGCATGTATGACATGGAAGGGGTGCAAGAATGCTCTTTCATGATGTTGGCATGTTTACAAACAGAGTGTGCTTGTCATCGATGACAAGAACACAACGACAATGGCATGTTTATAGGAAAGAACAACAATGACGATGGCATGTTTACAAGCAAGAAAAACAATGATGATGGCTTGTCTACAAGAAAGAACAATAGTGATGTTGGCAGGTTTACAGGAAGAGTGTGAAATCAATCTCGGGAGGACAAGAATAGGGCACAGAGTTGGAGTTTCCAGATAGCCAGAGGTTATCATGAAGGTCACAAGGAGCATGTGCAGGATTCATTAGAATCCGTGAGGTTATAGAGTGTGAAATAAAATCTCACGAGGAATAACATAGAGTTTCACACAGAGCACAAGTGTGCACCAAGGCTAAGGTTAATTCCATTTCCAAATCTCGGGAGATATAGCATTTTTCATAAACGCAAACGAGTCCCAAAGTCATTAGGACTCGTAGAAGGATCAAAGGTCGAGGCCTTTGAAACTTATAAATTCTTCCAAGTCAGGGAGGAAGCATAAGCTCAGGTGGAGGAGCGATAATGGTCATTGGATCACCAATACCAAATACCCGATGTCCATTAGATCAGAGTCCAGTGACCAGAGGAAGGGAAAAGGAGAAGTACATATCTGATCCATTGGATCTGAGTGACGAGGACCAGCAACTATCGGATCCAGTATAACTGTGAAGAGGATAATGGCCGAGATCCATCCTCCAACTCCACGAAATGCGTAGTCGCGATGAGATCTGAGTCGTTGGATCCAGAGGACACGTGGTGAGAGATCATCATTTCTCTAACTCATGAACTGGAAAAGTTAAAGGTAAGAGTTGTAGGAACTCATGATGTCCAAGTTCATGAGTTGATATAGACCATTAGATCATGGGGAGTTGTGATTTGTTGATCTGACACTCGCAAATACTGGGAAGCCAGGAGGAAAATACCCGAGGAGCTAGGAGCCACAAAAATCCTATCCATTCATCTGGGAAGGACACATGGCAATCGATAAAGTAGATTCACCAAATCATGAATCAGAAGAACTACGTCGAGCAGTCCACAGACATTGCGAAGTCTGACTTCACAATATTGATCACAACCATTGGATCGAGGAATGTTGTGGGCCATTGATTTGGAGCTGGTTTCAAAAAATCAGAAGTCGGAAGAAGGGAGGTGACTAGTCCTCCAACTTCGTGAAATGCAAAGTCTCTATATGATCTGCGCCATTGAATCATCGAGGATTGTCGGTCGTTGATCTGGAGCAGGTTTCAAAAAATCAGAACTCGGAAGAAGGGAGGTGAGAATTCCTCCAAATTCATGAAACACGAAGTCACGATAAGATGTGGACCATTGGATCATAGAGGGATGTGGGCTGTCGATTTGAAACAAAGCACTGAATCAGGAATCAAGAGTTGGAAGAGTCAGGGTTGGTTCATGTTCAAACACCTGACATGTGAGGTCACGATTTGATCACAACCATTGATCAAAGGGAGAGTCATATCGTTGATCTGGCATGAGCAAGAACAATGTCTGAGTTCTCGAAGAAGAGATCTATCCTATTGAAATAAGAAATATCATGGGTTGTCGATTAAGCAACCTCCGAAATGCGAAGTCACGAAATGATCTGGGTCATCGGATCGCAGATGATCATGGACTATTGATTTGATACAGATGTAGATTTGGAGGTTATGGATGTGGTCAAAACCAATGGTCACATCAACAGAAGAGAAGGGAAGGAGATAGCATTGCTAGGCTCCACCTCATAGTTTCACAAGTTGGGAAAATCGAGGTGACTCGCAGCTGATCACTCGAAATGAAAAATCGTGAAACGACTGTTGGTCAGGCCTATGGTCACCGCTGATGTTCATGTGAAAGGAAGGCGCTTAGCCATAAAATATATCACCCACTGTGTAGATTTATCATAAAGGGAAAAGGTGCCAAAGGGATGAGCGCATGAAGGTTTGCTCAATAACTTCCAGAATGAAGTGATTGCATCTTACAAAGAATCCGAGGAGTAGTAGGGTGACTGCCAGAGGAGCCGAAGAGTCACGAGGTAACTACCAGTGGAATGAAGACTCATCATAGAGACAATTGATAGATGGGAAATCGTTGAAGTCTGCAACTATAATAGAATGGATAATCTCAACTGTAACAGAGAAGACGAAAGTTCAGACTACCAGAAACAGGCAAATAATATCAGGAACAAACACTTATGAAGAATAGTCTCAGCATAATGGTCACTGATGAAGAACAGACTGAGCATGATCACTAGAGACAATGAAGAGTTAGGTTTGCAATCTGGCAGAGGACTTAGCATAAAAAATATACACAGAACATAGAATATAATTTTTCTTCTGTTGAGAGTTATTCATGCAGGTAGAAGCATGCCATGCATAGGAGCTGAAGCAAAAAGAAGAGGGGTAGCACATAGAATGGAAATGTTACATAGAGAATAAAGCACAAAAGAAAGATATAGAACAAAAAAGCATATATGAGAGAGGAAGAGAAGGCCTAGGTGCACATGCAAAGACAAAGAAGAAGAACAAAATTATCAAGAAGATGTGAGCATGAAGACATTGTTGCAGGCAGAGCAGAGTAGTGATGAGATTGGTAAGCCATTTAAAAAACATTGTATCACTGTAATAAGTTTTTGTAACAAACATTTATAATCAGGGTGGTACAGAGGTGCTAGGGAGGAAAATTTTCCTCAGAGTTTCAAGTGGGTGCTTGAACACAGGGAGTTGTAGCTTCCATCTGGTTGCAGCCAAAAAAACCAGGATGGGAGGGTGGTGCAAGGGAGAACTATTGTTCTCTGTTATATAGGTTGGTTCCTGTGTGAATGGAAGTTGGTGCTTCCATCTAGTTGGTGTTGGAACACTCAGGGAGTTGGTGCTTCCTTATAGTGGGTTCTAGAGAAACAAGAGAGTTGGTGCTCTCAACAAGTTGCAGCTTGTATAGGTTGGTGCCTGTGTGACTGGAAGTTGGTGCCTATGTGACTGGAAGTTGGTGCTTCCATCCAGTTGGTGTTGGAACACAAAGGGAGTTGGTGCTTCCTTCTAGTGGGTGCTAGAGAAACCAGAGAGTTGGTGCTCTCAGCAAGTTGTTTCTTATAAAAAAGAGATAGTAGCCTCAAAAGGAGTTGGTTCTCACAAAAATGATAATGTACAGAAAATAAAGATTACTTATCATATCAAGAAGAATAGGTTTTCTCCCTTTATGGGTTTCCGCAGGAATATCTGTCTCTGTGTGTTTCATGTGTGTTATTGATGGTGAATACTCTATTTATTACTTCACTAAATTACTGTGATCATCATTGAGTGTTTTGTAATGAGATTAAAATGGTTATAATTGTTTAAGCACATTAACAAATGATTCACCCCCCCCCTCTCAGTTGTCAAACAATTGGTATCAGAGAAAGCTCCCTTTATTTAAGGGTATATCCTAGATCTTAAACATGACTAGACATGGAGGAACTTCAACCAACAAGGCTCCTCTGTTCAATGGTACAAATTTTTCCTTCTGGAAAGTTAGGATGAGAACCTACATAATGGATTTAGGTGCAGATGTCTGGAATGTGGTAGAGACCGGTTATGTAAATCCAATAGTACTAGATTCTAAGGATGACAAGCTAGAATTCAGCTTCAATGCTAGGGCTATGAATTCTATTATGAGTGGGCTTGCAGAAGAAGAATTTTTAAAAGTTATGCACTTAGAATCTGCCAAAGGAATGTGGGACAAACTCATTAGCAGTTATGAAGGTAATGAGAAGGTAAAGGATGCCTAGCCTCAAACCTACAAGTTACAATTTGAACAGCTAAAGATGAAAGAGGATGAAATAGTTGGGAAGTACTTTCTGAGAGTTGAATATCTAGTGAATTCCATGAAAGGTCTTGGTGAGAATATTGAAGACACATTTTCAGGTCAGAAGATTTTAAGATCTCTTCCTGATAGATTCAATCCAAAAGTTTATGCAATAGAAGAACTAAATGATCTTAAGACTCTGTCTATTGATCAACTCCTAGGAACTCTAAATGCTTATGAAATGAGGATTAGTAAAGATAAATCTACCACTAGAGAAGCATCATTTAAAGTAGATAAGAATGAGGATTCCGAGCCTGATGAAATTGAAGAAAAAATTGTGAGAAGACTAAAGAAAGAATCAGGAAAGTACCAAGGCAAGCTTCCCTTCAAATGTTTTAACTATGGAAAGATAGATCACTTTGCATCTAAGTGTCCATACAAGAAGAAGGACCACAACTCTGAAGGTGAATAGGAGTACAAATCCAAGAGATTTGGTAAAAAGAAAAGTTTATGTGTAAACAATGATGACTCCTCAGAAGATACATATAGTGACTCTTCTTGTGAAGATAAGGTTGAATTTATTCTTATGGACAAAGATGATTATGATAATAAAATAACAAGAAGTGATGTTAATGATGAAGAAGTTGTGGTTGAATTGGAAGGAGAATTGATCAGTTCTTTAGAAGAGATTGATAGACTCAGATTTAAGAAGAAAAATAAAAAACAATTGTTGATACAATTTGAGAAAGACAATAAAAAACCTGATGAAGAATTTGCCTTGATAAAAGTGGAATTAGAAGAGGAAAATAAAATAGAGGACATTCTGAAACAACAATTATCAAATAAGAAGGAAATATGTGAAGCCTTGGAAGAAGAGGTAGTAAAATCTAGAAAAGAGATGGAGAAGTTTGAAGCAATGTATCTCCAAAATCTTCCAAGCATTAAATCCTCAACAACACTAAACAACATTCTGAGCAAACAAAGATCTCCTTTGTTGAAGAAGGGTTTAGGCTATGTAAGTGGTTAAAGTAGAAAACAAGAAGAAAGCAAAGAGCCAATAAATATGATCAAGTTCCAAGTCAATAGACAATCAGACCATGTGGGTACTCTTCCACCAAAAGATAATAAAGACAAGATGATCCCTGATGAAAAACAAAGATATCAGAAGATGGAGAAAGAAATTCCAAGAATAAGGCCATCCTTCAAGTACCAAAATTTCTTCCATGGTTACTATTTTTACTGTTCTAATTTTGGTCATAAGATTGCAAACTGTCAAATTAAGTTTAGAGACATGAAACTGAGGAAGTCAAGAAATAAACAATCCTTGCAAAATACAAATAAACATCCAATGAGTCGACAATGTTTCACCAATCACTTTGACCTATTTAATGATGAGATCGGATGCTATAATTGTCATAACTTCATCCACAAAGATGCAAACTATCATCTGAAGAATTACAAAGAAGATCCAAGGATAAAACCCTTAGCTAGAAATTCCAACACATGCAAAAATAAATATTGTAAGATAAAGTTTGTAAACAAAAGACAAGTGGTGGCTACAGGCATAAGGATAGATAATAATGTTGATATTTAATCCTCCCCTGCAAGTAAAGAAGAAGACTCAGATACAATTAAAAAATGTTCTGGTAGCATTTATCCCATTGAAGAAGTAGAAGAAGAATAATATCATAAGATGGAAGTAGAAGTTGTGAATATTAGAAAGAAGGTTTAGAAGTCAAACACCCAAATAAAGTTCTTGAATAAATCCATGACCCTGGATGGGATCTTGGATAGTTAGAGATCACAAAATGACAAATCTGGTCTTAGATACAAAAAGGAATAAATCAATACTCCTAAGAAACCTGATGCAAGTCCTTCATTTGTCAAGGGTGAAGACAAGTCTAACACAAGTCCTTCATTTGTAAAAAGGGAAAGAAGGTATGACTCAGGTTATTCATGTTCAAAGAATGAAAAAAATACTACAATATTTAGAAGATCAGATCAAGGACGACATCCATAAGCTACTCATACACCTAAAAGTAAGTTTAGAAGAGATAAACCTTCATGGATGAATCAAAGGAAGTATGAGAGTGTTCGTAACAATTATTGTTTTTTCTTGTGATGAATATGGTCATAAAAGCCTTGGATTGTAGGCATCATGGATAAAGATGGATACATCTTTATATATGAATGTATAGTATAGTGATTGTTTTTTCTTGTGATGAATGTATAGTAAAGAAGCATCTTGGATAAAGATGGATACATCTTGTTAGAGATCGATGAGAATCAATGGGAAGATCCAAGCATTGTTTGAAAAATATGAGATACAACTGCGCAGTGTTCCAGTAGGACAATGACATCCACAACAATAACATTATGATGTATAAAATGATATACATGACATCCTGTAGAGATAACGAGAGGTGAGACCTTGTCAGGGAAAGCTAACCTTTTAGAAACAAAGGGGGAGAATAGTCAAAAGTAGAGAGAGAAAAGTGACAGGGGGAGTCATTCAATTATGACAAGAAAAGGTTGATGAAGGAGTCCTAGTAAGAGAGGTGAGAAATATTGAGTATACTACATAGGACACAACTGAAGCTAAAGATGAACAGGTCCCAGAATCCAGTATTTCATTCCAAGACCAAGAATAGTGAAATTTTTCAGGGTTTCCATCAATGCCAAAGGGGGATATTAGCGACATGTTTGTAGGGAGAGTGCACTTGTCCTTGATGGCAAGAACAACATTGACGATGGAATGTTTACAGGCAAGAACAACAACCATGATGGCATGTTTACAGGCAAGAAAATCAACGATGATGGCATTTCTATAGGAAAGAATAACAACATTGTTGGCAGGTTTACAGGCAGAGTGTGCAATCAAGCTTGGGAGGACGAGCACAGGGCACATATTTGGAGTTTCCAAATAGCCATAGGTTATCATGAAGGCCACAAGGAGCATGTGCAGGATTCCTTAGAATCCATGATTTTTCGGAGTTTGCAATCAAATATCAGGAGGAATAGAGAAGAGTTGCACGCAGAGCACAAGTGTGCACTAGGGCTGAGGTTAATTCCATTACCAAAGCTCAGGAGAGATAGTGTTTTTTGGAAACGAAGATGAGTCGCAAAGTCATCAGGATTCGCAGAAGGATCAAAGGTCGAGGCCTTTGACACTTAGAAAATATTCAAAGTTAGGGAGGAAGCATAAGCTCACGAGGAGGAGAGATAGTGGTCGTTGGATCACCAATCCTGAATACCCGATGTCCATTAGATCAGAGTCCAGTAACTAGAGGAAGTGTAAAGGAGAAGTACAAATCTAATCCATTGGATCTGAGTGCCGAGGACCAACAACCATCAGATCCAATATAACTATGAAGAGGATAATGGCTGAGATCCATCCTCCAACTCCTCGAAATGTGAATTCACAATGAGATTTGAGCCATTGGATCCAGAGGACACATGGCGAGAGATCAAAATTTCACTAACTCACGAACTGGAAAAGTCAAAGGTAAGAGTTGTAGGAACTTGCAATGTCCGAGTTCGTTAGTTGATCTAGACCTTTAGATCATGGGGAGTTGTGAGCTGTTGATTTGACGCTCACAAATATTGGGAAGGTAGGAGGAAAATACCAAAGGAACTAGGAGCCACAACAATCCTAGTCGTTCATCTAGGAAGGACACGTGGCAGTCGATAAACTAGATTCACAGAATTGTGAATCAGAAGAACTGGGTTGAGTAGTCTGCAAACATCGTGAAGTCTGAGTTTGCGATATTGATCATAGTCGTTGGATCGAGGAATGCCATGGGTTGTTGATTTGGAGTGGGTTTTATAAAATCAAAATTCGAAAGAAGGGAGGTCATTAGTCCTCCAACTTCGTGAAATGCGAAGTCCCGATATGATCCAGGTCATCGTATCATCAAGGATCATGGACCGTTGATCTGGGGAAGGTTTCAGAAAATCGAAAGTCGGAAGAAGGGAGGTGAGTATTCCTCCAACTTTTTGAAACACGAAGTCCCGATAATATCTGGACCATTGGATCACAGAGGGTTGTGGGACCTCGATCTGACACAAAGCGCTGAATCAGGAATCAGGAGTTGGAAGAGTCAGTGTTGGATCACATTCAAACACCCAACACACGAGGTCGTGATTTGATCACAGTCGTCAATCAAAGGAAGCGCGTGGATCATTGATCTAGCACAACAAAGAATGAAATCCGAGTTATTGAAGAAGAGATCTAGCCCGTTGAAATAAAGAAGATCATGGACTGTCGATTAGGCAACCTCCGAAATGCGAAGTCGCGAAATGATCTGGGTCGTCAGATCACAGATGATCATGGACCGTTGATCTGACACAAGCATAGATTTGGAAGTTAGGTTTGTGGTCACATCCAATGGTCACATCAATAGAAGAGAAGGGAAGGATATAGCATTTCTAGGCTCCACCTCAGAGTTTCACGATTTGGGAAAATCGAGGTGAGTCACAACTAATCACGTGAAACGTAAAATCACGAAATGACTGTTGGTTAGGTGTATGGTCACCATCGATGTTCAAGAGAAAGGAAGGGGCTTAGACATAAAATATAGTTCCCACTGTGTAGATTTATCATAAAGGGAAAAGGTTCCAAAGGGATGAGCACGGGGAGGTTTTCTCAGTAACTGCAAAAACGAAGTGATTGCATCTGCCAGAGAATTTGAGGAGTAGTAGGGTGACTGAAAGAGGAGCCAAAGAGTCTCTAGGTAAATACCAGTGGAATGAAGACTCATCATAGAGACAATTGACAGATGAGAAAGAATTGAAGTCTATAACTATAATAGAGAGGATAAGCTCAACTGTAATAGAGAAGATGAAGGGTCGCACTGCCAGAAACAAGCAAAGAATCTCAGGAATGACCATTGATGATGAATAGTCTCAGCATAATGGTCATTGATGAAGAACAGAATCAACATCATCGCCTGAGACAATGAAGAGTTAGGTGTATGACCTACTAGAGGACTTGGAATCATAAATATACATAGAACAATGGATATAATTTTTTTTCTATTGAGAGTTATTCATGTGGGTAGAAGCATGCCATGCGTAGGAGTTGAAGCGCAAAGAAGAGGGGTAGCGTATAGAATGGAAATGTTACACAGAGAATAAAGCGCAAAAGAAAGATATAGAACATAAATTCATATCTGAGAGAGGAAGAGAAGGCTAAGGTGTGCATGCAGAGACCGAGTAGAAGAACATAAAACTCAAGAAGATGCGAGCAGGAAGACATTGTTGCAGGTAGAGCAGAGTAGTGTAGCATATCAATGATGAGACTGGTAATCCATTGACAAACAATGTATCACTGTAATAAGTTTCTATAACAAAGATTTATAATAAGGGTGGTAGGGAGGTGCTAGGGAGGACTGTTGTCCTTAGATTTTCAAGTGGGTTCTTGAACACATGGAGTTGTATCTTCCATCTGGTTGTAGCTAGAAAAACCAGAGTGGCAGGGTGGTGCAAGGGAGAACTATTGATATCTGTTATATAGATTGGTTCCTATGTGACTGGAATTTGGTGTTGGAACACTCAGGGAGTTGGTGCTTCCTTCTAGTGGGTGCTATAGAAACAAAAGAGTTGGTGGTCCCAACAAGTTGCAGCTTGTACAGGTTGGTGCTTGTGTGACTGGAAGTTGGTGCTTCCATCGAGTTGGTGCTGGAACACAAAGGGAGTTGGTTCTTCCTTCTAGTGGGTGCTAGAGAAACCAGAGAGTTGGTGCTCTCAGAAAGTTGATTCTTTTAAAACAGAGGTGGTAGCCTCAAAAGGAGTTGGTGCTCATAAGAATGATAATGTACAAAAATTAAAGATTACTTATCATATCAAGAAGAAGAGGTTTTCTCCCTTTATGGGTTTCCTCAGGAATATCTGTCTCTGTGTGTTTAACGTGTGTGATTGATGGTGAATAATATATTTCTTACTTCACTTAATTATTGTGATCATCATTGAGTTTTTTGTAATGAGATTAAAATGGTTATAATTGTTTAAGCACAATAACAATTGATTCAACCCCCCTCTCAGTTGCCCAACACATGATGTATGTTTGGGATAGGTGTGTATAGGATTGAATGCATGGATTGAATGCATTGTGAATATTCTTGATATGAATCCTGACATTAATACGAACTAGGTATGCACATATATGATGTAAGAATAAATATATACTAAAGTCACAATGTGGTTGCCTTGATGAGATATATGTGAGGCAAGAATTTCGCTTGCCAAGATTAAGTGAATACCATGGATGCATGGTTGAATCCATTCTGAAGAGTCATGAAAGTTTTTTTTTGAATGATAGGTTAAAGGGAATGTGCTCCATTCCCTTGGGAAAGGATAGTATAAATAGATGAAAGAGTAAATGAGAAAGGATGCTCTATTGTCATGATACGAGGAAAATGATTATGCCTTTGAGAATCACATGAGAATGATTGTGAGAAATCATGAGTTGACTGATTTTAAAGTAGATATGTATGTGGGCTATGAAATAGAACTATGGAAGCTACACACAGGCTTATGATTATGCATATAGTTAAGTACATCATGGATGTAAGTTATCAAAAACAGAATATGTGTGGATACATAATTTGGATGCATGACAAAGATGCATGTTTATATTCCTTATGGAATATTTGGTAAACAGTTGAAGCTAACTCAAGGTTGAGGCCATCACATATAGTGATGGATATGCAATAAGGAAGTTGCAAGATGAAGGAGTTCCCTTTGGAGGAACTGTGTGAAGACTCTGTTAGGAGAACATAGTC
>SNQJ01S0175666.1:0-20069 GCA_010110895.2 Picea sitchensis | reverse complement strand
AGCCAATGAGTTAGAAAATTTCCCAACTCAAAGCCTATTGGTGACGAGGAGATAAATAAAGGGAAGTTCAATTGGAACTCAAATTAGTAGATGTAGAGATTCCAATCCTCCAGTAGTTCCAAGAAGCCTTCTCATATAAGAAATTCATGTGAACATCACACCACAAAGTCCCATTCCAATGAATAATTTAGGTTGCAAAGATGGTGATGGATAAATGGAAAGCTATCATCATTGATCCATAGCCTCAAAATTGTCTTGCAAGAAACAATTGTGTCCCTTTGATAGTGTCATAGAAAAATTCCATGGACACAACTCAATCAGAAATAATAGCAAAGACAATTCAACAATTGTGTATTACTACTCCAAATGAGGAAGAAGAGAGATGGGTTAATGTTTACACTAATCTATGATTGAATCATGAAACCATGTCTAGATTATCATTGATAGTGGGAGTGTGAAGAACATTAATTATGTTGATGCAATGAAGATATTGAGATTGAACATCAATAATAACCCATGCAATACCCTTTGGGATTTAATATTAATATTAATATCAAAATTGATGCCCAAAATAATTTTTTATTTTTTTTCTAAATAAGTTTTGGTCGTCGCATATCCGACGACAACTTTTATCAATGCGACGGTTTTGCTATATAAACATTGAAAAGCTTCCATTGCCTATGAAACGACAGTTTCTATTGATGCAATGGTTTTTCTATATACACAATGGAAAGTTGTCGTCGAATAGGCGATGACAACTTCTATTGATGCGTCGGTTTAGCTACATAAACAACAAAAAGTTGTTGTCGAATAGGCGATGACAACTTCTATTGATGTGATGGTTCAGCTATATAAACAACGAAAAGTGGCGTCGAATATGCGACAACAAATTCTATTGTTGTGTCGGTTTAGCTACATAAACAACAAAAAGTTTTCGTCGAATATGCAACGACGTCTTCTATTGATGCATTGATTTAACTATAAAAGTTGTTGTCACAATTTAGACAAAAAGTTGGTTTGAGATTGTTTTCCTATATCGTCTCTTGTGCGACGTTTGATCAAGTTCATTGCAAATGCCACGTCACCTAAACCGACGTTTCAGAGACTCCAAATCCATCACCATATCAACAACATAATGTCACATAAGCATCGAAACAACTGTCGCAAAATGGGCCAAATATGCTAGTGCATGAAGTACAATCTGATCTCCCATGATCACTGAAGTCGTGTAAGTATTGGTCCAATGAAAAGGAAGCAACAACTCAGGAAAGTTGTGGCCACATAGTGATGTCTTCAAGTCTTCTACAAAATCCGCCAAAGGTGCAAGTCTACATTATGTGAATAAATGAGTTGAGGTCGAACACAATGAGACATTGTTTGATTACTGTTCATTGATGTATACCGTTAACAAATGCGAGACAACCTATCGATAATGAAAGTAGGTATCAAGTCACTGAGTACATTATTACACGTGTGAATAGAGGAGTCAGTGTCAAACACCTAAAGAATACATCGATCAGGAGACATTAATGTATTCCCAACTGTCGATGGAGAGAGACCCTGCCACTAATGACTGCAAGCCTCAAGCTACTCATAATACTCTAGGTATTGTTTCCAGATAATGGGCTAATGTCGATGGAAAGAGACCCGCTGAAAGGAGAGAATTAATGGATCTCTCATAAGTTAGCATGAGGTACAAAGTAGGAGCTTCATGATTTGGTGGAAATCGGACGAAGAACAAGTTCACGAACCAACGACCCTGTGCATATTTCGCGTGTGCCAAGTGCAAGAGGTACACGAAAAAGACCCTCTGAATAACAACCAATGATGAAAACTGTTGACAAAGGAGAGGAAACCACCAATAAGGCTAATGGCATCCAAGACACTACATGAATCCCAATGTGTGAATAAATGTATTTTCATCAAACACAAGGGAAACCATCCAGTCAACGACTGATGATGAAATGTCAACTGCTGGATTCAAGGTTACCTACCAATGATGAAAGTAGGGCCAGGGTGCATGATAGGAATAAAGTATCATGTGATTATGAGACAAACTGAGGGTATGGATGACATGCAAAGTCAATATTTCTGAGGAGTGGCCGACATAGGTTGATAGAATTCCTGTGAAAAGGGCATAAGACATATGGTGGACTTTGGAAGCATAGACCCAATGATAAAATCATGATATGTAGGAGGAATTAATGAAGTTCTTTGTAGGGAATGGAAGATTAACCAATTAGTATAGAAGACTCAGTAATGAGCTCAACTTATTAAGGCCATGATAATCCCAAATATATGATGACAAATGGACTCAATAACTTTGTGCTATGTTCAAAGGTGACACGACTGTTGCCGATATAAGATAATACTCCCTTCCCGCCTGCCTTTTTTTTGTTTTTTCATAACAAACAAATGCTATGATACAGTGGAGGAAACCAGTGTCGCAAGTAAGAAAAATTAGTTCCAGTAGTGGAACATACCTATGTTCAATGCAGGGAAGTGCATGCGAGAGATGGACACTCAGGGCATGTTCCCTCCTGGGTATAGGGTGTCAAATTACGAAGGATATAAACAAGGCTCTGCTTGGTTGAGGATGCAAAACTGTTGAGGCAAACGGTTTATAACGCAAAGTGAGAACAAGTTATAGGCTCAATACTGCAAGCAGGGGCGCGAGATGCAATCACAAATTAACGCCAAAAAATTTCATTTCTTATGTCGTTTAGTCTACTTGGTGTGAAAAAGGGATAAAATTGTGCCAAGTAGATGTCTTTTCAAATCCAATTTACGAGTGTGAAAATGACAAGTTCACTCGGCGATCTTTTCTATTTTTGGTAATGAGTCGGAAAAGAGCTTAACTAAGACTCATGATCTTTAAAATACAATTTAACGAGTGTGAAAGGGACAAATCACTCGGAAATATTTTCTCTTTTTAAAGACGATATGGAAAAGAGATTAAATTAAACTCATTTGGGAGTTCAGGGGGTAAAAGGTCGCATGTTTATGAATGAGAAATGAGGCTTAGCATAAAGTCAAGTACGAGTTGTGAGGGACTCCTGGTCCTAATGAAAAAATATATGCATGGGAAACAAATGTGATAGGGGATCTAACTAGGGCACCCATGTTTGGTAAGCCTCTACCACTTGGTAATGACATGTCTTTATAGAAAATGGAGGGTTCTGTGTCACAAAAAATGGGTTTGTACCTAGGGCATAAAGAGTGACAGTTATAGGATAATGAGAAAAATGAATAGCGGAGTGGATACCTATCCTATATGATGGGTAATGAAAATACCTGCCTAAGGTGATGAACGATCGACAAAGTATTGAAATCTACAGGAATCCTAGGTTAAAACTACAAAAACCAACTCGATCCACTTTTGTACTAGTCCATGAGGTGCAAAAAATGGTTTAAACTATAGAAAGTGGGAAAAAATGATTTATAAATAGTAATAAAATAAAAAATTACTATACCATTTTGATTTTTTACCCAACTAGTGCAAATTGGACCAAAATTCCTCCAAGATTCAAACGATGATTATGGGAGCATCCAGAAATGAAATCACAAGTCGTCTAGATCAAGTAATTATTGATCTCTTCCTCTTCAATTTCAATGGATTACATTTTTGAATTAGGTCTTAAATTTTTAGTTATTTAAAGCGCAAAGTATAGATTTCGGTGTACATAGGTTGATCGTGATTAGGTCATGTATACTACAAGTTATATGGTCCTGTATTAACTATAAGGGGCGTATATTGAGCCCTACACGTGGATTTGTGCAAAGGAAGTCGCTTACATGCATGCAAATGACCAAAATGAAGGGTTCTAACTCAAAATTGTGTTTTTCTTTGATAGGATGGTGCTTGAATGGTGAGAGAGAGAACATGAGGAGGTTGATGTCACTATAGATCGAGATCTGAGGGCCCAAATGGTCTTAAAGTGATGTGGTTTGTATAAGTTTTGGGCACTCAAAGGGATGAGAGCCGAGGTGAGGCTGTTGGAGATGTTGGTGGGTTACTAGGACCCTAATAGTGAGATATTCAATCTCGACGGGAAACCATTGAGAATTGAAGTGGAGGACATTTATGTTTTGACTGGTCTATCATGCTGGGAGGAGTTTGTGAACCTCAAATTGCGAGGCAGAGGTAGCGGGATGAATATAGAAGAATATATCGATGCCCACTGTGTAGTCGGGACTCCTAAGGTAGGGAGTCAAGTCCCTATGCAGGAAATAAACAACCTCAGTCTCAAGATCATTTTCCTAGTCTTGACCAGGATCACAGGTTCAGCCTCATTGCACCAGGCATTGAGGTTGCTCATGTTCTATGTAGTTCAATGTGCAAGACCCACAATGTACAACTGGTGTACCTCACTACTAGCAAATATGAAGAGCTAGTTGATGGAGTGTAAACAGAGGGGTAAATGAAATTTCTAGTTTGCCTCCATCTTGTGCAGTTTATTTTTCAAGTAGGTTCTAGGTTTGGGACCTAGAGTTGAGATTCTCTCATGAGGACCTCGTGATCTAGCCATGGCATGGTGGACCAAGGTGATGAGGCAGAAGGGAGGAGGTAGGGTTCCAACACCCTACAACGAAGACTTTTTCTACTGGTGGCAGTGAGAGGTCATCGCTCTGGATGACTATCCCTATGAGGGGATCAACTTCAGAGGAGATCCATACATTCCACTTCCACTAGGGGCCGCTTATGGTGACATAGGTATGTAAAAATGTTTTTACATATTTCATTTTTTTTGTATTTTTGTATAATTATGACAAAAATATTTTTGGATGGTGCTTAAGTATTGACTAGACATTTGTGTGTCACAGACATGGGTCCATGATGGCCAGAGGGTTTCCCTCGACATCGACAGAGGAACCGGGGAGACAAAGTGGCGAGAGGAGAAGTCGAGAGGGTTCTACAAAACATGCAGGGCAACTTGTCGCGTCTGACTCACAGGATACCCATGGTTCAGGTAGAGGATCTACCTAAAGCCATGTAGTGATAGGTGGTTGGTGTACCCAGGGCATGGGTATGACTCTTCCGGTGTCTCGCAAACACCGTGGTTTGCTACCATGACACACATCCGGTGCCAAAAACATAGATTTCATGGGATATTATGATACTAGTTGTATATGTATATTGAGGGTGTTAGCCCCATTTTCTACTATAAACACCATATTTTTTGAAATATATAAAAAAGGATCCTTTACTTTACTTATATTTTACAATGTGTACATTGGTTAGATGGTTTTCATTGCTTTTAATTATGTGACAAATGTCAATCTAAAACAAAATTATCATAAGCATCGGATACATGATTAGAACTCCTAGGAATATGATAATATGTAATAAAAATAAATTGTCGCTCTAAAAGACGTACCTGTAGGAATCGTCGGAGTAAAGTAGGATCACGCATGTGGTAATGGTCATTCAATAGATGTACTACTAACTGGGAATCCAGGTGAACTTCTAATGAACGAATTCCATGTGAGATAGGATCGCGTAAAATTTCTATAACGACACTATATTGGGCCACATTATTCATGGATGTCCCTAGGCATATGCCTCCTGAAGACACCAGTAGACCCTCAGGTGAATAAACCACCCAAGCAGTAGAATCCAAGTTATGTATGTGACAACTGGCCCCGTCTGCGAATCCTAAGTAGAGTGACGACTTCGTTGACATCTATAAACCAAGTGAGAACTCGATAAGAAACCCAAAGATGAAAAATAAAAGAGATATATACACTAAATTACATTAGTATACAAAGAGTTATGCCCAAGCCTGGGGCTCAAGCGTAGTATATTTTCAAGTAGAGCCCATTTCTGGGCTCAGCCAACTTATTCCCTTCATAATATTCTAACTCATAGGCCCCTTTTTCTAGAACACATTGCACGATGTAAGGACCATGCCACATGGGTTTAAACTTACCTGCCCCCAATGATTCTTTGGCTTGATCATACAAGAGGACCAAGTCACCCTCAGCATACAATTGAGGACAAACAGACTTATCTTACTATACCTTGACACATTGTTTGTTTGCCTCGATAACCATAGAGGTGTCTTGATGCTTCTCATCAAGACTCTCTAGGTATACAAGGTGTCGCTAATATCGGAAGTGTCAGGTAGGAGCACGACTACCAACTTAAGAGAAGGGATTTCGCATTCAATGGGTAATATCAACTCCACACCATGTACTAACTGGAAAGGGGAAAATCTGGTAGCAATCCTGACTGAGGTTTGGTATGCCCAGATTGCAGGATATAGCATGATGTGCCAGTCGGATTTACTCTGACTGACAGTTTTTTGAAAAATGGTCTTGAGGGACTTATTGATGGCCTCTACTTGCCCATTTTCTTGAGGATAATAGGGAGAAGAATGACCATGTTTAAACCCTAGCTTAGCTACTATCTCTTCGATAATCTCATTCTGAAAGTGACTACCATGGTCAGTGACAATCTCACTTGGAATACTAAACCAGGCGATAATCTGATTGAATATGAAGAAGGTTGTAGTCTTGCCATCGGATTTAACTATATGCATGGCCTCGATCCACTTAGTAAATTAGTCGACAGCCACGATAATGTGTTGATGCTCCCCAACCAAATTTGGGTTGCAATCGACAAAGTCCACCCCCCACTTGGTGAAGGGACCAATGGTAATGACTAGGTAAAGAGGGGATGGATGTGAGTGCATTTTTTGAGTGAACACCTGGTAGGGGTGACACTTCTTAACCACTTCAATACAATCCTTAAAGATAGTAGGCCAGAAATAACCAGCTCGCAAAATTTTTTGGGTTTTCGCAAGCTTAGATAGATGACCACCACAGGCCCCACTGTGGCAATCATTTAGGACAGACTCGGCTTCTTCGTGAGTTAAAAAATGATGCAATATATTTCTTATTACTCAGCGATACAAAGTGCCACCGACGATAGTAAATTTCTTAGCTTGGTATATTATACACTGTCGATCATCTCGTGAGAGATTTTGAGCGAACTTCAAAGTCTACCGATAGAGAAAAATGTCTCCATACCAAGGGTTAAACAAAGAGACAAGAAAAATGTGTTCATTCGTAAACAAATCCACATGGATAATGTCTTCATCCAATTGTGGAAAATCAGATATCAACTCCGAAAATACTACTTATTTCTTTGATTTCACAGAAGAGAAATCGAGATCAAACTCCTGTAAAATGACAATCCATTTATTATATTTTACCCCTATGATACGTCGGGTAAGGACTTATTGAAATAGATTGACATCATCAACCATTGTAGTCTTAAAAATTAATATATAATGGTGCAAATGCTGGACTGCGTGAACGAAAACCAAAGCTATATTTTCAACATGAGTATAATTAAGTTCAGTACCGAGCAAAGTTCGACTAAGATAGTAAATGACGTGATCATGGAGCTCATCATCCTCCTGAACCAGAACCATACCAATCGTATCCTCAGACGTGGAGATATAAATCAAGTAATATCTATCGTAGTCGGGAGGCTTCAGTAGAGGCGTCGACACCAAAGCTTTCTTCAAAGAATCGAAAGATTCTTGGGCTCACTCATCTCAGATAAAAGGGGTGTCCTTCTTCAAGAGACCCATGAAACCTTTAGTGATAGTGGCATAGTTCACTATAAACCTGTGAAGAAACTTATCTTTCCCCTGTAGACCCTGAAGTTGTATAATCATGCACATGGGAGGCAACCGAAGTATTCACTCAACCTTAAGTGGATATACCATGATCCCAGTCTCAGAAACTAGAAAACCTCAAAGACGACTAGACTTAACGCAAAATATGCACTTGTGGGGGTTCAACCGGATTCGATAATAATGGCATCTTTCAAAAACAAGTTGAAGGTGAGTAATGTGATATGCTCTCTTGTGAGAGTGAGCAGCAAGATCATCAAGGTAAGCTTCGAATATGTTCTTAAGATCGTGAAACGCGAAAGTCATGGCATGTTGAAAGGTTGCTCCGACATTTTTAAGGCCGAAAGGCATCTTCCGGTATGAAAAAGTACCCCAAGGACAAATAAATTTCATCTTGTGTTGATCCTCAGGTTTAATTTGAATTTGATTATATCCGGAAAATCCATCCATAAAACAAAATACTTCTCTTCCCACACACTCGTCAAGAATCTGATCGATGAATGGTGTGGGGAAGTTGTCTTTCGAACAGGCCTTGTTCAGGTCATGGAAATCCATACATACACGGATGGTTCCTTGGTTCTTATCTATAGGAATGATGTTGGATAGCCATTCGGTTAAAGGAACCAAGTAGATGAGGCCAGAATTAAGTAGCTTCTCCACCTCTGCCTTAATAGCAGGGGCCTTTCGAGGGTTGACAACTCTAAGACATTGTAGAATAGGCTTAGCATCCATATAAGTTTTAATCTCATGTTTGACAATACGAGGGTCGATCCCTGGAATCTCTTCATAGGACCAAGAAAATACGTCTCGAAAATCCTTGAAGAGTTCATTGTAGATCAGGATTTCTTATGGCGAACAATCTGAACAGATATTTACATTTTCAACCTTACCAGGGGTACGAGAGATGTCGATTTGGATGGGAGAATAAATTCTCGCCATATTTCCTTTTGCATAAATGTCATGCGTATCAAGTGGAACTACGGCGTGACCGATTATCTCCCTCAAAGTAGATCGAAAGTCATCTTGTTCGATTCTTTCAAGCTCTGGGAGAAAATAAAAGTGGTGATGCATATCATCCCAAGGTTTGTCGAAACCATTCATGGCTTTGATGATGGCTTCGTTTGAAGGAAAGGTCCCATCGAGGAAATCATGTGAACAAGACAGTGAAGTGGCCCACACAGGCCTAGACACGAGATCCTCCTCGTTCGTCGGTGAGGGAACATGATCGGGATCGGCGTAAGATTCGAGAACAACTTGATATGAAATCTCAACTATCGATGGTGGCATGGCCATCCCAGCATGTGACTGTCCTTCACAAGACAAAATCAGGGAAGGTAGGGTCCATAGATCATCAAAATAAGACATGCATAAAGGAATGGACCTTCCAGTCGAGATGGGCCTACTAGACATGGAATAAACTTGATGGTTTCGTGCCGAGAAATTGAAGGTACCCATAAGGGAATAATACATTCTGACACCGATATTCTCAGTTATCGGCTGAGAATTGTTGATCACATGGATTGAATGTCCAAGAGATGCATTAGAACTAAAGAATTCAAAGGATAATTGATCAATCATCACAATCTTCCCTTCATGAGGAAAACAAAGGATATGGAATATGGATGACATGATGAAGATCATAGAATAAATCCAATTGAGACCTAGTAATAGGTTATAATCAAGAGGCACATCAACTACCTCTACCTCCACCTCTACCGTATTCCCACCTAACTGGACCAAAAAGGCAGGGAGAATACCATGAGGGTGGAAGGAATGACCAACAAAAGCAGTCAACATGTTCGATGACTTGGAAAGAGTCGAAGAACCGAGAGCTTTCCAACAGGCCAGGGACATCACACACGTAGCAATGCCTTCATCAACAACTGCACATTTGATGGTATACTTTGAATAATCCACATGGATTTGGAAAGCCACATGGTAAGGCAAGCGAGGATTAACATATGTGATGTCAAACTTGATAACCTTTGAGCCACTGGGTTCTAGAGCTCCTAGAGCAGAGAATAAGGCATTCCTCTGTGAAGTACATGTCTGGAGTACCTCCAAATATTACATCACACAAGGGGTTTGGACCAGGTCCTCAACAATAGAGTATTTATGGGCGACTCTAGCATTTGGATTATGGGTAGAGCGCTTGAGTAATTCTTTCAGAATACGAGGTTGTGGCTCTAGTTTCTCAATTTGTAAAGTTGTCTCTGGAGGAGGAGGAGATTCTAGACCAGGATTAGTTTGTTTAGAACTATAGTCTTGAGATCGAGTGGCTACATCAATTTTTGCATCAACCATTTTAATACATAAACGGTTTCCATCTTGTGAATGTTGGTTTTGACCTCCACCAACCGCATTTCCAACATTTGAGGAGTCTCAAGCTAAGTTTTTATTATGTGGGAATGGATTCGTGAGCACGACGGGTGATTGAGCTAAAAGCCTTGTAGCTTCTTCAAGTTTGGGGCACAAATGGGTAAGGTGATCATCTATGCAAAGCTTACAGGGAATCTTCACCTTACATTTTTCTCATTTTACCTCTCCATCATTACTACCCATCTTCTCATTATTGTCCTTGGTTTTACTACCATTTTTCCCACCCTTACGGTTATTACGTCCTTTCTTCTTATTCCCTCCTAGTTTCTGGCTACCATTCAGGTTAGTCGACGATTGTACTGAGTGTACATCCACCGACTGAGTGGGGTTGGAAGACACAGACGAGGCTAGTCCTCCTTCAGACTAGCTTAAATACAACTTTTTCAACTAATTTTTCACCAAGTTTTCAGACTTTACATTGGCGGAACCTACAATTCCATCGGCATGAGGTCTGGGATTTTGCCTAGGGTTGTAAGTAGACTGTATTGCATCAGGAAGGAGGTGGTATAAAATCCCATACTGAGCATATATCAAATCTAACTTTTGGTCCGTAAAGATAGCTTCTTCCTCAGTGGTAACCTTGGAAGTAGCAACGTCCTTTGAGATAGGAGCGTGCAAAGACTTAAGAAACCATTCTAAAAGAAAGGTCGGGGGTATAGGGGTATTAATCAACCTCTTTTGTCTATGCCACTCCTGGATATGGTCCAAGATATGAGTGGCAATATCCTCACGTAAAGTAGACAACAATTCTAAACCAGCATCATAACGAATGGGCAACTGGAAGTGGTTAAGAAAGACCATCGCCAATGGAATAAAAGTCCCATATTCCCCCCTTGGTATCTCAATATACCATTTCGCAAAAACTCTGATAAGGGTGCATTGAAATAATCTTAAATGAATAGAATCGTCATTAAGGGAGTTTGATGAGCACCAAAGGTGAAAGGTTGTGACGTGATCACTAGGATCCTCTCCATTCTTACCCTCAAAATTTTTGATGTCTGAAATAAGTTTGGTGGGGACCGGGGGCCATATAGGACCATGACTCATAGGGTCATTCATTAACTTAGACAAATCTAGTAGATTAAGTGTGGCCAGAAAAGGGAGACGGGGTTGCATCATTTGGCCCCAACCTCCCAGGAAAGATTGCACTTGTGGATTCAGAGGCCATCTAGGGTTCTGGTAAACACCGTGGCTCTATCTAGCATTATAAGGCCCTCCTTTAGGTTGATTCATATAAGGTTAGTTGGGCATCATTCCAGTTGGAATGTTCTGTTGAGGGTTATAGAGACTTCCCCCAGCCATATTAGATCCAAGTTGGGGGTTTCCCAAATTGTGAAACTCACCTCCCTCAAGTTGGAAACCAGAGGATAGAGGCAGATTCGTCATGCCAAATTTATCGGTTGAAATCTGTGCCAAGGAGGTAGGATTTTAGAGAGGAACTTGAGCCAAATCTTGTCCACCAGGTTGACTATTCCACCCAGAAGTAGGAGGATTGGACCCAGGGTTAAAAGTAGGGATTCCTCCCATATTAGGAGTCATTTGAGGGATTTGAGGCCCACCAAATAAAAAAGGAGTGTAAGGAGGTGTACTTCCCCCAAGCCCAACGCTAGCATTAGGACCAGTATCTGGGATGGAGTTAAAAAATTGTGAGGTGAAGTTAGGCATACCATAAGAAAATGGACTAGAATCCATAGGAATGGACTGAACATTATATCCCAGTGAGTGGCCAAGAGACCCAAAGGGGTTCGAGGCGATAGCATGAGCATTAACTATAGGTCGATCCATAGTAATGATAGGTGCCTCTAGTACTACGACCATGGAGGTTGCAGGAGTCGAAGGGGTGTCATTAACTATAGTGGGTATGGGAGTCGAGGGGCTCCCATAATTCTGAAAACCAGGTTCAATACTCATCCTTTTAGAATCAAAATTCTGAGTGGTGGATGTGTGTGTACCACGTGTAATGACTCTATGCCTTTTAGAAGGCAAGGACACAAAATCCGGTGGTAACTGTAACAAGATACGAGACTGGCGGGGTGGCTGGTCTGACTCCACGATGACTTAAGACTCTAAAGATAAAAAATATATCCTAAGGCCAACTCGTAAGCAAAGAGCACACCAAAAGTCAAACGGCCAATATGCATGCAAACGGGTTAAAGTGGTTGAGTGGCCTCCCTCCCTAAAGAAGGTATGTGTTGTCCAAGAGGGACTTGAGACTCGCTGTTAAAGATCGGAGGTAACAAAATCAGTTATAAGGGCCCTCATGGGATTAACAACCAGTCAGTTAGATTCCCCCTGGAGAGGTAATCCTCCATAAAGGTTGTATGTTGTCTGACCCTTATCTGACCCAGGGTACCTGTAGAATAACCCATGCAAGTAACCTATGAGACACCTAAGTCAAGAAACTAATAAACCACTGTATAACTGATGCACAAGCGAGAATTCGTAATTCTGGATCACCGTATGGGTAGGGTAGCAAAGCTAGAAACCTTGAAAGCACCACCTCTCACAGAGGTATGGGCACTAGAAAGATCCCCAAATACGAATAAATCCACAAAAATATCTCTGACACTAGGCGAGTATCCAGGGGATATCCCTTCAACCAACTTCGCATGACCTCGTGATTAACTCCGATGTGAGCGGAGCCTCCTGATCTTACCAATTATACAATGGATTTCTCCACTCCCTGACTCAGACACATATCTTGATTTAATTTCCTTGTAGAAGTTTACTCACAAAATCCTATTCCCAGGAACTAAATCCTAGGCTAGTTTGTGCACCCTATAAAATAAAATCGTTACTAATAAATTTTAAATTATAGCATTGATTTTATGGCCATATTACTCAAAAAGGTATATGTTGATGAAACCAATGGTGTTATGACTCTGCCAGAAAAATAAATATGAAAGTAATGCAAAGTGCTAACTTTAAATTTTGATGAATGATATGATCCTAAAAATGATGCAATTTTCAAATTCAAATATGTGATTCAGAAGTAAAGATGCAATCTTTCACTATATGCACTAAGCTAATGATAGAGATTCAAAGACAAAAAATTCCAAGCAATGCAAAATGCCTATTTTTTTTGTATTTTCAATATATCAAAACTAAACATGCATGGACTGAAAAGTAACTTGATATATAGACCTATTGTGTAGAAAAGAGAGATAACTCAAGTAGGATATCAAGCAATGAAACACCCAGCCCAATGTATAAGGACAATAAAAATGAAAAGATGAAGAGAAAAACTTCACCCAAAAATTCAACCAAAAGAGGGTTTCATGGCATCCCACATGCACTCAACAGGCACTAAAGAGACCTAAGAAGGCTCAGTAAGCAAAAAATCCCACCCAGCAAACACTAGACCAATCAAAAAGGCAAGGAAAAAAGGTGTACGCGACTGTTTGGGAAAACAGTGCGTATATACACAACTTGCAGTGAGACAGACCACGTAGGTACGTGACTATCAAGAAAAAAAGGCACATATATGATTTGAAACAAGGCCAGGCAAGGGAGAAAGGCTGAAAATTCATACCCAGAGTGAACAGGAGCTGTCAAACAATGACACAACAATAACCACAATAGAAATGAGAGCAATCTAAGGAGAAAAGTACTTCAAACCCTAAGAAAGAAGATTCATCCCCAGTACGGTTTCCAATTCTATTACGAGGAAAATCTCTCTATAGCTAGGATGAACCACAACAGATAGGTGTGACTATAGAAATTGACTCAATTCTAGCATATGCTACATAAACTAATGTGCAAAAGAGATAAGCAAGAGGCCTACCTTTTCCAAACGTTTGATGATGTCCACTGTTGAGAACTTCGACCCAAAGTTTTATACCTACAACAAGTTCTCAACAAACAAGAAGAGCAAGCATATAGTGATAATATGTTACGGTCCTAACCCGCACATAGGTAGACCAAATATATTCAGATGTAATAAAGGTCAATATTAATAAGGCCTTTCAATAAAATAGAATAAGGTGGATGTAAGAAGACCTAATAGAAGATTCCACTTCTAGAAGGATCTTCCTCTAAGTGCTTCTTTTGATAGACATATTTAGTATAAATAGGAGTCGAGGGTATGAGAACCCTAGCTTGGAGATTATTGTAATAGAGAGTTGCTCGACTGGAGGTTGCCCCCTCGAAGAGGCCCGTGAACATTGCTTTCTCAATCAAAGTGTTATTTTTGTTGTTGTTCTTATATCATTTATGTGTTATTGTGGAGATTATGTTGGTTATATTACTGTTATTCTGCCATTTCTAGCATTTTATTTATGTTCTGCATACTTTTTATATTTGGTATATTACAAGTGGTATTAGAGCACTTTCCTTGGAAAACATTGTGGGAAATTGTTTCAGGGTAGAGACGTATTCTGACATATTTAAGCCACAAAGATTTGTCGTTACACGCATAAACCCGCGGTTGAGGGATTCATACATGCAGGAAATACAAGTGGTTCTTAAGCGCACATATGTTGTCCACCCTTGTAACCCCTGTTGGTACCCCTTCGAGTGGTAGCACATCAGACAACACCTGTGTACACATCAACCTAGATTTCCTAAAGCCATCTTTAGACAAACTGATCGGCCGCCTGAATACTATAGTGCCATCGAGAACAACACTCCGGAAGATACTCTCTAGTACCTGGGTAGTCGGGTAGTAAAGATAAGGGTATAGTCTATCCTCCTTAGTTAGTGCCCTGAAATATTGGGCTGAGTACTACTGTTGGACCCCACACGTATATCAGAGAGCTATAGCACAAGGAAAACCCTTTTCTGTAGAACCCTTGAATACCTAACCCTTGGGGGATAGAAACATAAACAAATTAAAACAGACAAGATTTGTTGCCACGCCACTATGTTCGGATTGCCAATTCACTACACTTTTCTTCTTAGTTAAGCATTTGGGGATTTCATCTCTGCAGTATTCTTCAAACCAAAGTATAACTCCGCAGGTGTAAAAAAAAAAAAAAAATTTCTTGTTCCTTAGGAGAAAAGGGGCATGTGTAACTTGAGTTAGGTTCCAACAGGGGGCACAAAGAGCTAATTCAACTTGGACTTTTGAACAATCATAGACAGGGAGGTCGAGCAGCCCCGAGGAGAAAGAGGGGGCCTACATCACCTATAAAAAAAATGAATCCTAAGTCTAAGTTCTTGTAAGGAGACTAAACTAAATTATTAACTAAATTAAAAAGGAATGAGGTAAATCAATTTAGGAATTAAGTAAAATAAAATAAACCTAAAGATTTTATTCAATACACATGTGTGCAAGAAAATACCAAATTGGAATTTAATATAAGAAAGGAATAAAGCTGAGAGAATATGTGTATGCATAGAATGGTATCTAGAGTCTATCTACCACTATTTTAACTAGAAAGGACTCCTAATTTAACTCAACTCATATTAATAAGGCGTTAGTCATTAGTTGAGAATATGGGGAATAAAGAGACAACTAGGAGTGATTTAAGGAGTGCATTTGGGAAATGTGAGGGGAATTGACTTTCAATTAAAATAAAATATGAATTTATTTGTGCAAGTGGGGATGGGTCAGTGAGAGAATTCCTATAAAACAAATGGTCAATATGGGGAAGGTATCAGACCGGTTATTGGTAAAGTTATGTTGCCAAATTATTTTTGACTGGTTTTAATTGTGAGAGTTGGGATACCAAGATTGATCTAGAGTCGTGGCTCTACCTTGCGAGGAAATATTGGAGCTAGAGTATTTATGGTTGTGTGTGATTGGACCCTTTGCGGATCGGGGGGATAATGGGGAAGAAGAGTATCCTTAGTGTTGATTGGGAGGTACCGGTGAAGTCTCAATGATTAGCAAGTGGGAGAAAGGAAGGAACGCTTTCACTAAAGAACATCTTCATATTTCTTCGTCTTCGATTACGATATTTTTATCTGAGTTTTGTAATTGTATTAAGATTTTATTTGTATAATAGTTTTAGAAATCCACCATAACTGTGTTGAAATCCTAAATTTGAATTGACAAGTTCCTTGATCCTTGTGATATCTAGAAGGTGAAATTTTGGAAATTGTTGTCTTTTCAATTTCTCAAATGAATAATGGCTGCTAGTTGGTAGGTGTGTATGTATACAAAACACATTTTCTTCTTGGCCGTTGTCATTGGCTGCATATCAAATTTTAAATTTACCTTTCATGATCAACCATCTACCAAACGAAATTGCAGTTCCTCATAATTCACTATGTAATAAATGAATATTCTGGAAAAGGGAATTGGTTGTGGTTCAGGAATTTAGATTTGAATACGAATTTAATCTATGTGTTTTTTGCAACTTGGATAAAAACCCCCAATTTTATTTTTTGTGTTATCATTGCCTTAATTCCATATCTGAATTTAGGAAGATTATGGGAATGTGCCAACCTTTTGAAATTTCGAATTAAGAAATTCGTGAGGGCCTTGTAGGATTATTGCATGTACAGGAAAACTTGGATTTGTCTAATTGTTGCAATTTAAACTGCCTGCTAGGATTTACTGTAATGGTATCTACTTATTTTTTTAATCCCTAAATTATTTGTGACCAACATTGCCAATGCTGGAACTGATGTCCGTTGGGTATGCTATAGAATTTGCATTTTTGATTTGCTGATATATTTAAAAATCGTTTTTGTTGATACAAGAATTTTGTGCTTTTATTTCATTTGATTCAATCCATTTTTATTTCTTGGGTATTTATTTTTAGCCTTGGTCATATTGAACGATCTCCTCTTGTGCCTTGAACCTTTTCCATTATTAGTTGCAACCCATATCATTTTTGAAATCTTATTTTGCTACCTGTAATGTTTATTTCGATTTTATAAAAAAATAGCTCAATATAAAGGATCGGAACAGGGGCCGGATCGACGGCTGGAATAGGGGCTAGATCAAGGGCCGTAATAGGGGCCAGATTAGGCACTGGATCTAGGACCAAAATGAGTGTCGTATTAGTCTGTGCACTAATTTAATGACTAGATTGAGGCTATTTTCCTTCTGCATTTCATGGGGTCAAATTGTTGACTATGTAGTTTTATTTCTTGATGCTTGTTCTTGATTTTTGATTGGCATTTGAGAAAAGACAAATCATGTACAATTCTAAATATATGTAACATCCCACTCGTGCGACCACATGTTATCGATTTATTCTTTGAGGACACTTGCATGCAAGTGATCCGGTTATAGTACTTGGTTATTTGTTTCTCTTATGGATTTTTATGATGATGTTGATGGTTGTGATTTAATGTTATTTGATATATATGTATTGATAGATGTTATTGACAAGTTTTCCCTGAGTGTGCAAGACATTAACAGATTGTGGATTCTGAGGGCATCAATGGACCTCCTTGGAATCCGGATTGAGTCAAGGAGTGGATTGTATTGGTTTGATTATTTCATTTATGCATATGTGACACATGATTGATCATAGTATGATTTTATATATGGATCATTGACAAAGTTTCATTGACGGATGTAGGCTGATGAATGCTTGTTAATCTAACTCACATAAGGAGTAAAGGGGCCATGCACATAGACTGGATATTGAGGGAGAGGTTTGGCAGAGTCCCTTTCACATACTACTGGCACTCCCGCTGTGGCTCGAATTGCAGGTTAATGATTACCTAGTTAGATAGGTCCACGATGTCGTGAGGGAAGACTGATATAGTTGCTCATGAATATTTCTAAGGGGTGCATAATAAGGAAGGGTCATGATTCCTTAGAAGCCCTTAGTATCTTATAAGGTCATTGAATGGAGTGTTAACTCCAAAGGTTGGGAAACTACCAAAACTAGTGAAAGTTGAGTGACACCCTTGGAGCACGGAGTGTGTCTTGAAGGACATGTAGAGGAAATAAAACTTGAGTCAATGAACCTCGGTGGCGTAGAAAACATTGAGAGAACAATTAAACCTTGAAAAAAGTTAAGCATTGTCGAATTTAATTAATTAATTAAGGATTGAAATGATTACTTATAAATCCCCAAATGGAACTCTAAGCCTATTCAAAAATTAAGCCTAGGTATAAGTTAGGTGAGAAGACTAAAAATAAATTATTAACTAAATAAAAAAAAGGAAATGAGGGGAATAAATTTAAGAATTAAGTAAAATGAAATAATCCTAAATATTTGATTTAAGGAACATATGTGTAAGGAAATATAAAAGGGGATTCTTTTAAATAATAAAGAAACAAAGATGAGAGAATGTGTAGGCATAGAAAGGAATCTAGAGTCTAGTTAACACTAGTCTAACTAGAGAAGAATCATATTTTAATTCAACTCAGTTTTAGTAAGGCGTCAGTCACTAATTGGGAATAAGGGGAATAAAGAGACAACTACAAGTGATTTGAGGAGCACTTTTAGGAAAGGTGAGGGGAATTGAATTTAATTAAAATAAATTGACAAATTTACTTGTGCAACTTGGGGAAAGGGTGACAAGTGTACGGGGGGGTAATTCTAAATTATTTAATTAAAAAGAGAATTAATTATGCAAAGGAGATGTGTCATTAAGGAAACTACTATAAAGCACATGTTAGGGTCCTAACCCGCACATAGGTAGAGAAATATATTCAGATGTAATAAAGGTCAATATTAATAAGGCCTTTCAATAAAATAGAATAAGGTGGATGTAAGAAGACCTAATAGAAGCTTCCACTTCTAGAAGGATCTTACTCTATATTCTTCTTTTGATAGACATATTTAGTATAAATAGGATTCGAGGGTATGAGAACCCTAGCTTGGAGATTATTACTGTTATTCTGCCATTTCTAGCATTTTATTCCTGTTCTGCATACTTTTTATATCTGGTATATTACAAGTGGTATCAGAGCATTTATTTTTAGGGTAGACATGTATTCCGACATCTTTAAGCCATAGAGATATGTCGTTATGTGCATAAACACATGGGTGAGGGATTCATACACGCAGGAAATACAAGTGGTTCTTAAGAGCACATCTGTTGGCCACCCTTGTAACCCCTATTGGTACCCCTTCCAATGGTAGCGCATCAAAAAACACCTATGTACGGATCAGCCTAGATTTCATGAAGCCCTCTTTAGATAAACCGATCGGCCACCTGACTGCTATAGTTCCACCGAGAACAACACTCAGGAAGATACTCTATAGTACCTGGGTAGTCCGGTAGTATGGCTAAGGGTACGTTCTATCCTCCTTAGTTAGTGCCCTGAGATATTGGGCCAAGTACTACTATTGGAACCTTCACGTATATCAAAGAGCTATAGCACAGGGCAAACCCTTGTCTATAGAACCCTTGAATACCTAACACTTGGGGGACAGAAACATAAACAAATTAAAACAGACAAGATCTGTTGCCATGCAACTATGTTCGGGTTGCCAAATCACTACACNGTTACGCATTTGGGGATTTCATCTCTGCAGTATTCTTCAAACCAGAGTGCAACTCCGCAGGTATTAAAAAAAAAAAGTCTGGAAATTTTTTCACCATTATTTGAGACCTATTCCATTGGATTCATCTCTTCACCCTTATCACATTCATCCATATCATTTTTCGGCCAAATTTTTTACCCCACCTGCCCCTTTTCAGTTCCCCCATCCTCATGGCCCATACCCGTAGCCAAGACTTGGAATATCGCTTCAAAACCTTGCAATTTGGTCTCCTCGAGACCCAAAAAGAAGTGAAACAACTCAGTGCCAATGTTGTCTCCATCGATACAACCATCCATACAACCATAAATACAACCATGCAGTCCTCAATGGAGGAAGTCAAACAAGAACTAACCACCCAGCTTGAATCTGTTTGTTCATCACTCTGCACCAAACTAAAGATCCCTACAGATGATCCTTTCTCTGACGCACCTCCAAAGACTGAAGGTGAACATTCCTCCCATTCCCATAACTTTCAGCACGATCACTTTCAATGTGACCTACGCCTTCCGCGGGTGGATGTGACCAAATTTGATGGCTCAGACCCCACTGGTTGGGTAACCCAAATGGAACATTATTTCTCTTTATACGACATTACAGATGACTTGGCCAAACTCTGGTATGGTGTTCTCCATCTAGATCAAGA